>PVKE010002662.1:0-50973 GCA_004027555.1 Craseonycteris thonglongyai
TATTTGGAAGTCACTATAGTGACAAGATCAGACACAATTGGTACGGGACATAAACTGGCATACCAAGTATCTTGCTAGTGATCATTTAAAGTACTTGTCATCAAGTCTCTGAGGAGCAGTTCAAGGAGTTATTTAGAATCAAGTAAAGGAGCAAATTAATTAGCAATACGGATGCTTTGTTTCCCAGAGAGAGAACTCAAAGAGGCGAATTTAAACTTCAGTTAGACATATGTTAGACCAAAGAAACCTCTTGAAGTAGTACTAAACATTTTGAATGGATACAAGATGATTTTTAAAACAATTTTTAGTGAGAGTAAGTAGAGAAACCCCCATTTTGTTGTTTGGCCATATCCTTGCCTGGGGTCAGAGACAGGGAGCTTTGAAGTGCTGTCCAGTTCTTAGCATATAATGACTCTAAATACCATCTGATCATCATTTGTTTGTTTTTTCACTGCTTATTTTGGAAATGCTTTCAAAGTAAAATGGGATGAGTGGGAAGTAAAGATGCCTAACTTGAGTGTTGTTGTTCCAGTCTTAGATACATTGGGTGAGTTTGTCAAATGAATTCATGGGCTTTGAAAAGCTTTTATAATTGTTTAATGAGGTTTAAAAGCTAAAGGAATGGGCTTAGGACTATAACATCTTTTACTCCTTATGTTGTCTCTTTGAACTGATTTAGTACTTTTGTGTATTAGAAATAGAGATGTGATTTGGATTGAGTCCTCATTGTTCGCAAAAATGTAGTCTGGAAAAAATTTCCTAGACACAGAAACAGTACTAAATTTTGTAATGACCAAGGGCCATTATGCTCTAGCTCTCTAGTTAAATACGTCGATGAGAAAAATTACCATCAGTTAATATATGGGAATGCTTGAGACTTTTTATACGTCATTAAATCCAGATGCTCTATATTTATGTACTTACTGTTACATAGTTCAGTGGAAAATGTTTAATAGGAAAAAAAATGTTAACTGAGAAAATAGATTATATAACATGTAACTGGAGACATTGCAGAAAATTGTATATTTGCATCTCTTTTTTTTTCAGAAGTTTATAATACAACCCAGTTATAATGCAGATGTTGGGATAAATTGATATCTCAGTCTGTTGGGGCTGCTATTACAAACTGCCATAGATGGGGTCATTTAACAAACATTTATTATCTCACCGTTTTGGAAGCTGGAAAATCCGAGATCATGTGCATTGTGTCTGTTGAGGCTCACTTCCTGGTTTACAGACAGCCATTTTCCTCCAGTGTCCTCATGTGGTGGGAGAGGCAAGAGAGCTCCCTGGGGTTTCTTTTATAAGGGCACTAAACCCAGTCACAAGGGCTTCACCCTCATGACCTAATTATCTCCCAAAGGCATCACCTCCTAATATTATCAAATTGGGGGTTAGGTTTCAACATACGGATTTTGGGGGGACACAAATATTCAGTCCACTGTAGTTGCAGACTACACTACACTATGTGTATAACTACACTATGGTAGTTAGTTTTTTCTTTAGCTTTGGAGATAATTGAGATTGGCATAGTTAATTGGATTGAATGAGACATGTAGGCTGGTGTGGACAAGGCTTGAGATTTAGTCTGAGGACCTCGGTTTTTGACTCCAAACTGAGTATACTTTCCCTGATGTCACACTGCCATTCCAGGACCTTGGATTTTGTGATAACTGTTTCTTACTGGTTTTGTCACTTTGGACATGGTAACTTCTTTGAGCCCACCTTATTTTATGTGTGTATAAAATGTGCAAAATAATATGTATCTCAATGGCTTATTGTATGTATGAAACAAATTAATATAAATGAAAGGCTTTGATAGTAGGAACCCAGATATCAGATTATTATCAATACATTTTTGCTCTCCTATTGACAAGGAACTCATCAAAGGAAATCTGCAATAGGTGATTAGAGGAAAAGTTTATCATTTTTTTTGTTTGTTTTGTTTCTGGAATTCTTTTTTTTTTTAATATTATTATATTTTATTGTTAAATTTAATGGGGTGACATTGGTTGGTAACAATCAGACAGTCTCCCAATGTACAACTCCACATCACATCACCCATGCATCGCATTATGTGCCCAGCTCCCAGAATCAGGTCCCCCTCATTCTTAAAAAGGCAAAAAAGTTCTTTACAATTTTCAGTTAGAATAAATATGGTAAGCCTGTAGTACATTATGGTTTGCTAACAGATTAGTCATAGTAGTATCTCATTATGATTATTTTAAAGTATTACTGTAGTTGGAGATTTGGATCCTTCTGTTTTCATAGAAATACTGTGTTTTAAAGTAGAAAATGTATTTGCAGTACTTTAAAATGCTGTTTTATGTACAAGAGGTGTATCATCATGACTCAATAGCACTCTGAAATTGTGCGAAATTCATTTCTGGCACATTACAGGTGCAGTGCAATGGAAGAGTATGTAAAATGTTTCCCACATTAAATGTCTTCATCATGCTACTTCACGTAAATGCAGTTGTGTATTGTACGGTATGTTGTAAGCTGTTTACAAATGAATGGTGAATGAGAAACTCATACCCCAGTGCTTCATATGAATTATATACAGCTAGGTTGTCATCTGCACTAACAGTTGTTTCTGGCCTGCAAAATAATTTGATAGTGGTTAGCAATTGCTAAGCGGGTTTTACACATGGATTGATAAATCCAAAGTAAATTTCAGATATGTCCAACTTTTTGATCTTTGAACAATGACAAGTTTGCACAATTATTGCTAAACATATCTTAAATACAATTTGGGCTCGTTACTCTGAGCTGGATTTCAGGTACTTAAACCAACCAATGAAGGATTATATCTTCAGGGCAAATATTAAATATATAAACCTTCCCAGCAACTTTCAGAGGTTATATAGGCACAAAGCATTTTCACACCCAATTTAAAAGTTTTTTTGTTTTGAAATGCTCTCCTATTTCCAACTGATCAATAGGTATGTAATTTAAATGATTATAAATGCTTGTGTGAAGAAGATGCTAAGAATGTCTTTTATTAACCTACAAGGTTAAAACAATGAATATAAGGGTAGATAATTTAATAATGTCAAAATAGAGAATTTTAGCCATGTTTCTGAGCTGTATCTTATAAAGTTATTAACTTGTGACTACTTATAATGAAATCAGTAGGTTAAATTTTAAGAGCACTGAGTCTTCTTAGTTGCATAGTTGTGTGTTTTAAATTAGGGTGCAGAAATTACATGTTTCAGCAGGCCATCTGATAAATGCAAATAAGACCAACTGTGTACGAGGACTGATAAGACAAATTAACGTTTGTAAACTGCCTAGAAAAAGCAAATGTTCATCTATTTATTGTAGATACAGGATTTTAAAATCTGCTACATCTAAATGTATATGGAAATTTTTCTATAATTTAAGGGAGTTCAGGGAATAATTATAGTCTGATATGTGGGTGGGGATATATATAGTTTTGCTGGTGTGAACTGGTTTATGAAAATCTGTTTGCCATATCATGATAGAGAAGGTTTCTGAAGGACAGTATCTCCAGTTTTTGTTTGTTTAAATGACTGCAGCTATTTCAAGATATTTATGCTTTCTCATAGAATGAAGACAAACACAGACATGGTGTGTCTAAGAAATTTTAAAAGGTGTAGGCCTCCTGATTGAAGCATTATCAACTTACTGAAATTTTTTTTTTTTTTATTGTAAGTATAAATATTTAAAGTACCTTATTTTGGTCACTGTGTTTTCTGTTGAATAAATATTCATTGTCGGACACCGTTGTCATTGTTAGAGTTGAGTTTACATTCTTCTGCAACTCCAGTTGCATATCTTAAATGAATTTAACTCTTTGTACCTTTGAGAGAACAAATAAGAGCCATAAACTTTGAGCTGGAAGAACTTTTAGAGATGATCTGATTCACACCCTTGACTCATTACAAGGAATTCCTTTGCAGAGTCCCTGACAGGTGAAGGGGCTGAACTATTTCACAGAATGGTGTTCTATGGATGTTCTACCAGAAATTGAATCAAAATATGACTTTCTGAATTGCCTACCCACCTAGTTCTGCCTTTGGAGCCACTTACGCTTTCATCCAAATGGTAGTCACTTAAAACTGTAAATATAAATGCTCGGGTTTACCTACTCAGCTTTTATCTCAGCTGAGTGGCATCAATTACGTGTGTTTCTCCATGGGAAATGGTTTGTAGATAAGTCGTTTCTGATTTTTGTTGTTGTTGTTGCCCACATAGTCTCTAACCTATGGCTGAGTGTTATGTTCAAGGTGTAATCTCACCAGAAAGGCACAGTAAGACAAAGAAGGACTATTGTTCCTTTGTCTGGGTTCATCTGTTAATATGGCCACAGATTATAGTCATATTATAGCTATAGTTAGCATTAATATGAGTATAGCATATAGCTACCGGTACATTTAGCGTAGTAGCTGTCACACAATTAGCTAAAAGTATACATTTATCTCAACTAAAATCTCTAGGTATTTTTCATGTTCCTCTAGCAGGGTTTTCTTCTATCGTGCCTCCAATCATGTTTATGGTATTTTGAGGTCTAAGTCCAGAACTTTCTATTTGTCTCATATAATCCTCTTGTTTTTCGTTTTTGTCTTGTCTTGACCACAATTATGGTCAACTGCAGTTGGATGAGGCAGAATGGGAGGAGCTGAGAGTTAGAAATAGACCCACTAAACTAGAGTAAAGGAGGGAAGCCCTGGAGAATTATATAATCAAGCCGCAAGTCCGAAGAGCAAGTTAACTCCATATAATATGATATGATGTCCAGAGAAGATGCAGGGAGAACGTGGTGCTTCAGACCAGCAGTTAAAATCAGGGATCATGGGATCATGTCCTAACAAGTGGGAGAGCATGAGATATAGGGTTCAAGGTCAGATGATCAAGAATATACTGGGGCTGCCCAGCAAAAGACAAGACACTTAGTAACAGGTAGCTGAGCCTCTGTAAAGGAATTCTAGGGTTCAAGGCAGGATCAGTCCTTAGAAGGAAGGCCACTGAGAGCAAAAAGGCTTCCTTGTGGGTTCTACCAGTACTAGGAGATCTAGAGAAACTCAGGCCCAGGAAAGATGATAAGACTTCAGACTCAAGAAAGTACAAGAGAAGCCTATGGACATAAGTTACAGCTAACCACTAGCAAAAGAGGACCCTGCCACTGTGACATTTTTTTCTTTTCTTTTTTTTTACCAGATACATTATTAGATCCAAATATATTTTTTTTTTATGTGTTTTACTCTGTGCCATCTTATGGATGGTCTGGATTTTACTAATTAACAATTTTTAAAACATTTGTTTTCTTTAATGTTTCTAATGACTTAATTAATGTTTTGTGTAATCTTTCTTTCTGAATATTACATAAATCACTTATGTAAGGAATGTTGTCTGAATACTTTTAAATATTAAATATGAAAATGCAAAATCTACCCTGTTTTTCTGAAGCCAAAAATAATTTAATAATAGAGTATGACCTTAGCCATTTATATTTTGATTAGTATTCATATTGTACCATGAAAATATTAATCATGAGAGTCTCCACAGTTGAGTGTTCTAACTGGGCTTCTCTTTGCTATCTATTTTAAAGCCATTACTGTTGTTTGTCAGCTTTTAAATCCTGAGTTAGCCATGAAGTTAAGTTACAAAGCAAGAATTTGGGGGAAAGGAGATAATGCATTAAATCACGTTTGGCTTTGAACACAGACTTGGCAGATCCAACTAGGATTATTTTAAAGGATAATTTTATAAAACAGTACTTGCTCAAAAGAGGTTCCTTGGAGTGACTGAAACACAACCTTAGGCTGTAACTGGTGATCCAGACGTGGGGATAGGATGCAGAAAGAGCTTATTGAGACCTTTTGGAGGTATAAAATGTAGTGGTTAGAAATCAGCAATATAAGAACAAGTTTTCCCAATGTTGATTGAAGAAAATTTGGCTTTTGGTTTTTAATTGCTTAGCATGGAGTCAAAATTCAGGAGGAACTAGATTGCTGCTTCACATCCTATCCCAAATACCTGTACAGATCTAGTCTGGTTATCACAAATGATCTCTCATTTAAGGGCCTTTACAGTGCACAGTTTCAAATGGAACCAGAAGGCTTCTACACCCCTTGGTCAGTCCTGCCTCCCAGTTTTTGCCCCTGAACTAAATCCCACTCAGGTAGCATATGTATGTGCAAGCATTAGAGGTAAATGCTTATTTTGGATACTTATCATCGCTGGCTTTTCTTTTTCTCTCCTAGTTTCTGTACTCCTACAAGGGAAAGTCATGATTACACTAACAGAGTTAAAATGTTTAGCAGATGCCCAGTCATCTTATCACATCCTAAAACCCTGGTGGGACGTCTTCTGGTATTACATCACCCTGGTCATGCTGCTGGTGGCAGTGCTGGCCGGAGCGCTCCAGCTGACACAGAGCAGGGTTCTGTGCTGTCTTCCGTGTAAGGTGGAATTCGACAATCACTGCGCCGTGCCTTGGGACATCCTGAAAGCCAGCATGAATACGTCCTCTGACCCCGGGCCACCACTTCCGCTCCCCCTCAGAATCCAGAACGACCTCCACAGACAGCAGTACTCTTACATCGATGCCGTCTGTTATGAGAAACAGCTCCATTGGTTTGCAAAGTTTTTCCCCTACCTGGTGCTCTTGCACACGCTCATCTTCGCAGCCTGTAGCAACTTTTGGCTTCACTACCCCAGTACCAGTTCCAGGCTCGAGCATTTTGTGGCCATCCTTCACAAGTGCTTCGACTCTCCGTGGACTACCCGCGCCCTGTCCGAAACAGTGGCCGAGCAGTCAGTGAAGCCTCTGACCCTCTCCAAGTCCAAGGTTTTGCTTTCATCCTCAGGGTGCTCAGCTGATGTTGATGCCAGTAAGCAGACGTTGCCCTACCCGCAGCCTGGCTTAGAGTCAGCCGGCATAGAAAGCCCAACTTCCAGTGTCCTGGACAAGAAGGAGGGCGAACAGGCCAAAGCCATCTTTGAAAAAGTAAAAAGGTTCCGTATGCACGTGGAGCAGAAGGACATCATTTACAGAGTATATCTGAAGCAGATAATAGTCAAAGTCATTTTGTTTGTCCTCATCATAACGTACGTTCCGTATTTTTTAACCTACATCACTCTTGAAATTGACTGTTTGGTTGATGTGCAGGCTTTTACAGGCTATAAGCGCTACCAGTGTGTCTATTCCTTGGCAGAAATATTTAAGGTCCTGGCTTCATTTTACGTCATTTTGGTTATACTTTATGGTCTCACCTCCTCCTACAGCTTGTGGTGGATGCTCAGGAGTTCCCTGAAGCAATATTCCTTTGAGGCGTTAAGAGAAAAAAGCAACTACAGTGACATACCTGATGTCAAGAATGACTTTGCCTTCATCCTCCATTTGGCCGATCAGTACGATCCGCTTTATTCCAAGCGCTTCTCCATATTCCTGTCAGAGGTCAGTGAGAACAAACTGAAACAGATCAACCTCAATAATGAATGGACAGTCGAGAAACTGAAAAGTAAGCTCGTGAAAAATTCCCAGGATAAGCTGGAACTGCATCTTTTTATGCTCCATGGTCTTCCAGACAACGTCTTTGAGCTGACAGAAATCGAAGTGCTAAGCCTGGAGCTGATCCCTGAGGTGAAGCTGCCCTCCGCAATCTCCCAGCTGGTCAACCTCAAGGAGCTCCATGTGTACCACTCCTCTCTGGTCGTAGACCATCCTGCACTGGCCTTTCTGGAGGAGAATTTAAAAATCCTCCGCCTGAAATTTACTGAAATGGGGAAAATCCCACGCTGGGTTTTTCACCTGAAGAATCTCAAGGAACTGTATCTCTCAGGTTTCGTTCTGCCTGAGCAGTTGAACACCATGCAGCCGGAGGGCTTTCAGGACTTAAAAAACCTGAGGACCCTCTACCTAAAGAGCAGCCTGTCCCGGATCCCTCAGGTCATCACAGACCTCCTGCCTTCGCTGCAGAAGTTGTCCCTAAATAACGAGGGAAGCAAGCTTGTTGTGTTGAACAACCTGAAAAAGATGATCAATCTGAAAAGCCTGGAGCTGATCAGCTGCGACCTGGAACGCATCCCACACTCCATTTTCAGCCTGAACAATTTGCATGAGTTAGACTTAAAAGAAAATAACCTTAAAACTGTGGAAGAGATCATTAGCTTTCAGCACCTCCAGAATCTTTCCTGCTTAAAGTTGTGGCACAATAACATTGCTTATATTCCTGCCCAAATCGGGGCTTTATCTAATCTAGAGCAGCTCTCTTTGGACCATAATAATATTGAGAATCTGCCCCTGCAGCTCTTTCTATGCACCAAACTATATTATTTGGATCTAAGCTATAACCACCTGACCTTCGTTCCGGAAGAAATCCAGTATCTGAGTAATTTGCAGTACTTTGCGGTGACGAACAACAATGTAAGTAAATCCATTCTTCCCTTTATTCAGCCAGTCTTTGCAGTATCTGTTGTTGCAGTGTGTAATGTAGGTAAAGAAAATGGACTTTAAGTCATGCTAAGCCTCCTCTGAGCCTGGCCTGGTACCCATTCCTAGACATGTAACCATGGACAAATTACCAGAACACTGAAACCATCCGTTTTTAATCTAACTCACAAGTTGTCAGGAAGATTTGGTGGGGAGGGAAGGGAGAAAACATATATATATATATGAATGACACAGTTCCTGGTACATAGTAGTTGCTCAGCATATGCTGTCTTTTTTCTCTTTTCCTATTATTTTACAAAAACATCACAGTTAAAGTATTTTAACCTAATTAGTCATGACAGAACTTTTCATTTTGGAAAGGTCTTAACAACTTAAAAGTTTCATAGAACTTTTCAGCTTTCCAAATCTATCATAGAAGAAATTTTTTGTTGAAAATACTGGGATCATGAGTTATTCATAAGTCTTTTCTGTGATGCAGTAAGGAAGATTTGAAATCTACATACATTCTAGAAAGGCAATTCAAAATGAAAGGCCTGGTTGTATAATGCAACACTAGGGCTTCTTAGAAGCTTTTTCCAGCATCCATCCTTTAAAAATGAACCATAATTTGCAGCAGTAAAGCCAAGTTAAGGAAAGCTTAACTTCTCTGAAACAAGAGAAAACAAAATAAATGAGTAGTTTCCTAGGAAAAAAAAAAAATCATGCTAGCTGAGAAAGGGTGAGAGAGAGATGGTAATGTTCATATGAGAAGAAGAAAAAAACTTGTCAGCAATCAGGTCCGCCAAAAGTGATCTTTCTCTAGTCGAAATGGGAACTATTTTCTCCTGCCTCATTCAAAAATGTATTATCTCCTACACTTTTGGTAGTTTGCGTTTCATACTAACTATAGCTATGAGCTTGGTGTTGGCTAATAAACATACTAATCATCAGATACTGTTTTTGAAAACCATGGATTGTTGGAGAAATACCATAAAGTTAGGGAATGACAGCAAAATTTACACTGACTTAGACAACTTTTAAGACTTTACTCATATGTAAAAGGATAAAGTCCATTATAAGATAAATAAGAAATCTTGAGGTCTTAAAGGATTATGAGGTTTTAAAACTCCTTTAGAATTGATCTAGACTAGTGGTGCACATCAGAGTTAGCTGATATGCTTGTTAAAACATGGATGGTGGGCCCCACCCCTAGGGTTTCTGATTCTTAGCAGGTATAATGTAGGGTCCGAGAGTTTTAAAACGTCCCAGATTGGGATGTAGGGATGGCTCATCTTGCAACCCCAGGGTCTGAGGATCAAAACCCAGCCCTTGCCCATGTGGACCCATATGCTGAACTAGGGTGTGCTCCAAGTTCAGTTCTCTCTGGGGTGAGTTTCCCATGTGGGAGACCACCAATCCAGCTCCTGCCCTGGGTGTACTTCCCATGTAGGAGACCCCCAGCTTGTGGGGGTATACCTCCCATGTGGGAAGCCCCCAGCCCGGTTCCTGCCCTGTGAAGCCCCACACCCACCTGTGGAGTGAAACTATGTAGGAAACTAATGATGTACAACTATGGAGACTGCTCTGGGCTCTCCCCCTTCTCTCTGTCTGTCTGTCTGTCTCTCTCTCTCTCTCTCTCTCTCTGTCAAAAACAATAAAAAGAAAAAAGTCCCAGATTAAGCTGATGCTGCTGGTCTGGTGACCATACTTTGAAAACTACAGGTCTAGAGATTTATCATTAGTGTTGATTAATACTAATATTTTGACTACATTTTTCCATTATAAAATCTGTAATAAAAATATAATTATTTTGAGAGGCATTGGTTCCACTGAGTTGACATACAGTTAAATCACAAAATGAATTTTTGAAAGTTGCAGCTGATGAAATTATTAGCTGGCCATGGATTATTTAAATTTTATTTAAAATTTAAAATTTAAAATTAAATTATTTAAATTTAAACATTAAGGAGGTTAATGTTTTTTCTAGTGTAATGTAATCAAACCTTAAGACCATTGACTCTTTTGAATTCAAGTTTATTGACTTCTTGACCACATTTGAAGGAGAGCCTAGAGTGAGTGTCAGACACACCTATTTTGAATAAAAGTAGTTTATGGCCAAAGTAGAATAATTTCCTTGGCTATGTTGTCTCAGAAGTATGATAAGCACTTGCTGAACATCCTCAGAGCCATAGTGATGACCATGACAATTATTTAGAACACAACTTAGAACTGTGAAGAGATGTGTTTAATGAGGATATGGGAGAACTGAAACCTACTCAGAAGATAGTGACCGGAGAGATGAAAGTGTGTCTTTGGTGGAACAGGTTAACTTAAATGATGGGAAGTATTAGGGAGAGATGGGAGAGCAAATAGTCCACAAGTTTGTCTTCAGATATTCAGAAGACTTAAATAGAAAAGAAAGATTATTTGCCGTACCCATGAGTGTTAGAACTAGGACAAGCAGAAGATTCCTCATCTTTCCCAAAAAGCTGTCTAAAGGCTAAATGAACATTTGAGAAGGGAGAAGTGATTTTCTTATTAATAAAACTGTCCAAGAATAGATTGTCAGTCACCTGGTAGGAATGCTGTTAAAGGGAATCAGGTATTCAGGTTTCAGTAGGGATTTAACTAATTGCAAGTTTCCTTCTAACCTTGAGATGCTTATGAGTCTATTAGGTATACCAAAATTTTTATAAAAATTAGAAGACAGAGCATCAAACATTAGTTGGTTCATCCATTTGGACTGAGGTTGGTAAAGATTTCCTGAAGGAAGACATTTTGAAGACTTGAGCAGTGTTTCAGATTCATAGATAGAGGCAACAAATACTAACTCTGGAGTTAAGAAGAAAAGGCCTTTTTTGAAAAGACATTGTGTAGTTCATATTATCACTGAAAAGGATGCAGACTCAAGCTTGGAAAACAGTCAAGCACAATGTTAGACAGGTAGCAGGAAGGACCACAACGAAATCCATAGCACAAATGCAGAATGGTACAGGCACCCTGCCACTGACCACACCCGCACCAGCACCATTGTTGCCCCTGAAAACTTGCTGCTGCTGCTACTGCAGTCCTGTCCCTCCCACAAAGTATGTTCTTCATGGTTTTGCTTCTTTGTGACATCAGCCTTAGGTCAAAAGTCCTGTCTGCACACCTGGTTGGCAGAGCCTGTGAGTGCTCACCCTTGACCTATAAGGAAGCTGGGAACACAGGAGTCTGGCATTGTCAGTTTCTCTAGTGGGGACGTGGGCTCTGCTTCCCACCAAAATCAGGTACAGAATTCTCTAGATAGTGAAGATGTTGAGCCGTCCCTCCAAACGACAGACATTCACTGAGCGGTCAATCCAGAGTTTCTTCCACAGGATAGTAATCTGTACTATCACACACACACACAAATTAAACATTTCTGTCCCATTTTTGCAGCAGGATTCCTCAGAGTCTTTAATATATGCGTATACATTGTGCTTCTCTGGGAGGGAGATGTGATATGCGATGTTTGCCAAACATATTTGAACAAGACACTCTTTTTCATTTAACTCTTGAGAAGAGTGTTCCATGGAACACACCCCAAAAATACTGGATGTGGGGAATGTGAAACGATAGAGAGGTCATGCACAGAGGATTGCAACGGGCCTGCCCACATGTGACAAGGAATAAAAGCATTTAGCATGGTGGTCAGAATGGAGAACGCCTGGAAATCTGCCAGTCAAGTTCATGTTTGATGCGTTGGTTAGTTGGTGGCTGGGGTGAGACTTGAGCTTGAAAGGGCTGATTCGCTTGAACCGGTACTTTCAAAGGAGGTTCTGACTGTAGCATATGGAAGAGCTGGGAGAGGACAGTCAAGAAGCAAGCCCCATGACAAGGTTTAATCAGTTAGGATTTAGAAGTAAGAATACAGATTTAAAACAAGAGGCAAAGACTCTTATATCTGAAAGGAAAACAATGGGCCAGAAATCGGCAGACTACATCCGGGGAGCGAAACCTACCCACAGCCGGAGCTAAGAATGATTGTTAAATTTTTATAGTGTGGAGCAAAGAATGGTTTTTGAATTTTTAAGTGGCTCGAGGAAAAACCAATGATATTTTATCACACATAAAAATTATATGAAATTCAAATTTCATTATCCATAAATAAATCCCATTGTTCTCATTCATGGGCCTGTATTACAGAAAAATGTACTCAATTCTTATTATATTTTAATTTTCAGCACTTACAAATGTGTGCAATTTTTTCTCCTCTTGTTATATAAGCACCTATAAAATGTTCAGTTTTGCCTCTCGGCGCACCAAGCCTAGAATACGTACTTTCCTGCTCCTTTAGAGAAAGACTTTGCCGGCCTCTGCTCTCGTCCACCGCCCTCGTTTCACTGACTGGAACTGAGGCTCAGAGTGATTCACCTGAGGTCTGAAGCTTCCTAGTGATGGATCTGGGACAGAGCCCAACGGTCCCAACTCCTATTCCATGCTCTTTCCACTACATCTTCTATGCAGCGATCCAGTGATATCCCTTAGGAAGCAGGCATGTGGAGGGGTGGGTGTGGGAGTCAGGAGGAAGAGGCAGCACCTGTCTCTATCCCAGTGCTGAAGTAATTGGATTCTGATGGTATGGATGTGATGGAGAAGCATCAGGAACCAGGGAGAATTTAATAGCTTCGCTCAAATCTTTAAAACCACTCCAGTGTACAGCTAAGCTTCCGACTTGCACGTTCCTGCATTTAATGTGTGGCATTTGTAAACTCAACAAGTTCGAGCTGGAAGGTGAATGATGTGGAAATTCCTCCCAAAGATCGTTTATGTGGCAGGACTTGTTGTTTTTGACATCACTACTTAAAAACTGGAACATTCCACTTTGTTTCTTGAAATCATTGGATTTTATGGATTTGGTTAGAATGTCCTGAGACAGCATGTGCCAATCAATAGCCAGAAGGAGTGAGGGTGGGGAGGGGGGAGGAAATCTGACATTAAGAAGGATTCTGAAGTAAGATCTAGACTCTGGGAAACAGTGGACTATTTCATTATCAGTATCAGCCATAAATATAGAAAAAAAATCCTTCCTTGGATGTTCTGGGGGCCCCGGTATATTTTGCTGAAGATATTTGGTTGCCAGGGAATTCTAAGATATAGAGTAACATGGTAACCATTAGTTCTTTGTAGTTGTTTATTTTATAGTTTATTATATGCACAGTATATATTATAGCTTATTCTATAAATCCATTCTGTTTATGAACTTTATAATCTCCCTGATATTCTATCAAACCTTTTGATTTTTGAAAAGACATCAGTGGTCCACCAGGGTAATCTTTTTCTTTCTGGTTCATGTGTTATATAGTCTAAGAAAGAGCATGCTAAATGAATTCAGTGTAAATAAATACTATACAGACACTTTTTATAAAATGTACTGGCCCAGGCAAAATGTGTTTGATGTTCCTATGAGCACTGGGGCAAACTATTTTTTTAGAGCTGTAAGTAGATTTTTCAAGATAAGATTTCTGAGTTGAAAGCAAGTCCAGTCACTAACATAGCTACCCGGCGCCCTCAGCAAACTGGACTCGGGCAGGTGGGTTGAGGTCTCGGGCCCTCGCTGGGTTCTGCTTGGCCAGGAAGCCTCCGACACGGATGCTTGGCGCTGGCAGGGTGGGGCTGCAAACCGCAGCGTGGCGCTGGCCCCACAGGCTCACTCCTCTTGCCTGGTGAAGCCCCTTTCCTGCATTGGGGGCTGAGGACGAGCTAACAGCACAGATTCAGGGGTCTGAAATATTGGGAGAGCCTGGAAGTGCCGAGAACCAGACAAGAGGCGCGTGAGGGCCGCAGCTCCGGGTGTTCACCCACTAGGAAATCAGCCCAATTAGGCAAGTGCTGGCTGGGGAGCGGGAACCTGAAGATGGGAGGTGTGGGATCCCCTGCGGAGCTGTGGTTGGGGCTCTCTTCTTCGGAGCACCCATTACAGACTACTTACTTATGTAATGGCTTAATATTTCTCTCTCATTACATGAGTGCTTCTTAAATAGAGGCAGCTCTGCCCCCAGGAGACATGTGCCTGGAGACACTTTTGTTGTCGCCTGGGGGAGGGGAATGGCACTAGCATCTAGTGGCTGGAAGCTGTGGACACTGCGAAGCTTCCTACAGTGTACAGGACACCTCCCACTAGAAGAATTGTCCTGTCCAAACCCTGCATTAGACCAAGGTTCTTAAAGACACATCCGTCTTGTTCTGCACATTATCCCCAACACCTAGATGGGGCCCAGCACCAAAGGAGGCTCTCAGCATGTGCATATGAATACAGGGGAGCCAGGCTCTGCTTTTTCACTCAGTTTGCCTAAGTCATTGCTTAGGCCCCAGCAGGCACTCTCAACCCTGAGCACATAGCACAGGACTGATTGTTTCCTCTACATATACGGCAGTGGCCTGAATTCTAAGCTGCAGATGTCTGATCAGAAAGGGCTGCTTTAGGAAGGCAGAGCATGTCTTCTGTCTCTCCCTGCCTGTCTCTGTACTGAAATCTGTATGTGCATGGTTTTGCGTCTACCTTCTTGAGAAAGGAAGGAAGTAAAAGGGTAAATAGTTTTTCTTTGCTTATACCTAGTAGTATATTTTGGTGTACAGTGATGCTCTGTATTAAATGCTGGTCTTAGCCACGGTGATGATTTAGATCTATTTCCAAGGAGAGCCAGTACTGAGGGTATGTGTGGGTGAGGGAAGAGAGGGGGAGTTGCCAACATAATGAGTGTTTTTGAATGCAAGATGCCCATACTTCAGTTTACACAGGGAACGTTTGTCCTTTTGAGATCCATTTGGATGGCCCCGGAAGTTCCGGCAGAGAGGTAGCTCTGTGGCACCACATCAGCCCATCAGGGGAGCAGGCTGAGCTCCTCCTGAACGTCCTTCTTCTTCCCTGTTCCTAACAAAGCAACTTCCTAACCTCAGACTCCAATGTTGCTCATTACATCACACAGTAAACTCGTTATGAGGGCTCTTGAGAGCAGTTTATGATCTAAGACTCAAGAGTAATGATTCTGCTGAGTTACTGGTTTGCTTTTTTAATCTTGGGCACCCTGAGTGTGCAACTGAGTAGGTTTTCTTTGAGACTTGCTCATTAGAATGTTTAGAGTCAAATTTCTTGCTCACCCATGTGTGACAAGGATTTAGAAATTTATGATAGCCTCCATTCTAGCTCTATGTCAGGATGTCCTTATTTTTCTTTTATCGTTTCCATCTACATCAAATTGATCATCATTGTTATATGTATCCCCGTAAACATCCAGAAATGTTGTGGGGGGGGGGGAAGGTAGGAGTGTACATAAGTAAATGTTTTATCATTGGCTATCAAAACCCAGTGTTACTGGCTTCTTTTTTTCCCTTTCCAGATTGAGATGCTACCAGATGGGCTGTTTCAGTGCAAAAAGCTGCAGTGTTTACTTTTGGGAAAAAATAGCCTGATGAGTTTGTCCCCTCATGTGGGTGAGCTGTCGAACCTTATACATCTGGAGCTCATTGGTAATTACCTGGAAACCCTTCCTCCTGAACTGGAAGGATGTCAGTCCCTAAAACGGAGCTGTCTGATCGTCGAGGAGAATTTGCTCAATACTCTTCCTCTCCCTGTAACAGAGCGTTTGCAGACATGCTTAGATAAATGTTGACCTAAAGAGAAAAAGAATTTTTAAAAATATGCCCCAGGGCTCTAAATGAAAACTAAAATTTTCTAATTATAAAGCTTAAAAAAATGGCTAATAATTATGACTAACTTAATCAAATGTCTTATTAAAGCAACTCAGTGTCTAAATCAAATAGGTAAAAAATATTAACACTGAACTGAAGTTTTGTGAATAATTGATCTTTACTTATTGAGATGTAAGAAGTAAACTTCATGGGCGGAATGGGGGACATGAAATTATTGAATCTCTACCTTGCAGCTTTACCTTGAAGATTAGATGCTCTTCCTTCTCCCTCCTTTGTTCCCATTACTTGTTTGCACACTTTAACTGACCTCCTGTTTGCATATTTATCACCTAGACCATAAACTCATCCATATGAATTTCCTTGATGTATACTGAGCACTGTCTTTAATTTATGTCCTTAAATTTTTTGAGGCAGATTATTTTGTGCTTGGCAGAATTCCTACTTGGCTTTTTACTTCCTGTCCCAGCTCGCTTGAGTCTTCCATCCTTTGGTTTTCTCTTAACAATGAACCTGAAAATGTGCCTGCTCTTGGCCTTTGCGTAGAACAGGAGCAGGGTCTGTAGGACTTGTCACCCTTGGGGCATCCTGAAAATTATTGTATTGTTAAAAATTCCTCCTTGTGTATCATCAAAGCCTTTTTTATTTGCTGATTTTTTATATTAACTGTAAAACATATAAGTATTTTTATTGTATAATCTTGGATTCAAAATCTGTAGGAATAATTTTTGTAATGTACAGAAAACACATGCATCTCTTTAAGAATTTACTATTAATATACTTGGTTTTGGCTGCTTATTATTCCCCAATGTGTTTTTGTACTCTGCAACTAAATTACTTTTGGATAACAAAGCCTTGTGTTTCATGCCCTAAAATATTTAGGGGGTTCCCTTATAAGAGGATGGCCGCATCATCTACCTCTCTCTTCCCTTGTTATTGTGCTTAGTGTACGGGTACAATTCTTAGTGACTTCAAAAACTGTGATGGAGGGGAGAGGTACAGACTTGGGTCTTTAAAATTGGTTTTAAAACACCTGGTAGAAATTAAGTGTTAAAGCAAAATACTTTCCTTTCTCCATCTGCATGATCTCTAGATCTGACTATAATGTAAAACACTCAGCCTCTATTCAGTGTTTAAGATGAGTTCTCAAAGCACACAAAGAAATAGATCCATTTAACTGAAATTCATCTCCTGACTTGGTCTAACTTTTGTGGGATACATTTTGCTCTTCTTTATGAAGAACTTTTGCGTTTGGCCTTTCCTTGTCATGCATATTGTCAAATGAATAAAACCAACTGACTCATTTTGGGGAAATATACATTGTTAAATGTGTTTTTCTCTAATGGGTCTATGCATTATGATGTCATCTCCTTTTAGATGTACCTGTGAGGTGATCTATTAAGCGTACATAGACTAAACTGGAAAAGACTCTGGTAAGGAATACTGTAAACACAGAATGGCGATGTGTGGTATGTGTTCTTGCTTTTCCCACTCCAAAACGATGAAATTGAGTCTTTAAATTATAAGAAAATATCGATTCCCTCACCTGCCACACACCTCTGAACTGAATGAAGCTCAGAGAAAAGAATTGTCAAATGAAATTTGAATAATATCAGCTATAAAAAAAGCTGTAAAAAACCAAAAGTTGCCTAAACCTTATTGTTTATAGCAAATGAGAAGACATGGTATGAAAATGTAATTCTTACCAAAACCTAAACCTTATTATTTATTCTGAATGAGAGGGAATGGTGTAATAATGTAATCCTTACCAAAACTTGCCTTTAGTCAGAACATTCAAGTTCTCAGGGACCCAGGCATAACTGACAAAACTTTCTTCTAGGATTTCATAAAACAGATTCTGACTTTATGTTTTGTTGTTGTTGTTATTTTTTTAATGTGAGCGGATGGTAATTTTTATGTTTCACGATAGAATTGTCATGCGTATTCACTCTAACATTGGATAGGATTATCTTAAGTTTGGGATGTGCGCATATATGTGGAGAGGTATTTAAATGTATTTGGTCATAAAATTAGCCATAATTTGTATGAAAATTTCTACGCTCTTCTATAAAGAAGAGTTTTCAAAACAAATTTTTCGATTGCTACCTTTCCCTTGACAAACTAGAACTTCTTCATGGCTAATGACTGGTTTTGTTCACTTGCAGAAGTCATTGGCTAAATCTTGCTTATTACCTCTCTATAAATTCTGGAAGCAAGTTACTATCAGGATCAATAATGAATATTGTAAGCAGCTCTCCAAACACTAGGGTCTAGTTACTGGTGCAAACTGTTCCTAATGCCTTTGTTCTTAGATTTCTATTTCAATTTTGTACACCAGTGTTTAAGTAGCTTCTGAAATGGCTTAGCACCGATGCAATGAACTCTGATACCACCACTTGCAAATGAAAATGTGCTGTTTGATGCCACCGTTACCTCATTGATGGAGCAGATCTTCATTTTGCAAGTGTTTATATTCTTTTAAGGGGATTTTAAATGATGAAAATGAAGCTTTTTTCCTTAGAATTATGAGAGTTTTGTTGGCATTTGATTTCCAAGAATGTGTAATGCATTTTCCACAAAAATAAATGTGGATATTATTCAGAACCAAATTGATGGCTTGTGCTAGCAATGGCATTGGTTCACTTTATTTACATGTGTGTGCGCACAGAGAGAGAGAGGCACACCTACAGAGATGACTTTGCACACACATAGAGACATACACACACCCCTGCATATGCAAAATGTACCTTACTAGTTTCAGATATGTTTAGCACTTTTTTCAAAGTCACAAGAGTTTGTAGGTTAGTGCTAGGATATTCATTCTTTTTTATTCATTATTTGTAATCATGGAGTATTCTATTCTCTTAGTTATGATATTTAAAAGAAAACTGAATGCCTAACCTTAGTCTGAGAACTGAAGCAGTTTTGAGCATTTCTGGTAAGGTGCAATGTTCTGTCCCTAACCTACATTGGGGTACATCTACCAGGCACATAGATACCATGTTTTCATTCTTCATCCTCAGTCTTAATTTTTTTCCCTCCAAATGTCACCATATTTCACTGTCACTTGACAAATGTTTGCATTAAGCAGGGTAAGTCAAGATCCTCAGGATCTCAGACTGTGGCATAGCTCTAATTTGTGTGCTATGGTGAACAGTTATTTGCATAACATTATTGTTTGATGGTGAAAATATTTATTTCTGTTCTTCAAGCGTTTCATGATTCAAATTTTGTATGTTTAATTAAAATACTGCATAATATTCATGGGTTCAGACACCATTAAAATAATCAAACAACTATTCTGTGGATTTATAGCTTTATTTCCTTGCATTTCCCGTCTTTCCATTCTCTTACCATTGTCCTGTCCACATGAGGTATTTTGTGTTCCCTCCCCACTCACCTCCTAAAATTTGATCAGCACTCGTACAGCAACAATATGTTTATGCCACAGAACATTTATTTGGGGAGAAGCCAGAGCCAATATTGTCCAATTGAGTAGTTCTGTTTTACCCAGTATTTAGAGCTGACCCAATGCTCTCATTTGTCCTCAAGCAGAAGAATGCGAGGGCTGTCCAGAAAAAACTCTAGCCGTAAATGCCTCTATTTTTCATATTACATGGCTGGCTACTTTCTGGGCAGCCCTCGGATAACTAAGTTCACTTTGTTTTCAGGAATTGTATATTATATCAGAATCTGTTTATTTTGTTCAGTAAACAAGAGGAAGGCTGGTGGGGGCGGGGGAGGAGTTATTTTGTATTCTGGTTTGAATTATGAAGACATTATATCCATGAAATGGTATAAACTAGTAACTATTACAACATGCCCTGAATATAATTATTTCTCATCTTCAGCTAGATATGAAAGCTTGAAGCAGTGAAGAAACTGTAGTCCTCTTTAATTACGTTCTTCCCATTTCTAGGCTATCCCTTCTCCATCACTGGGAACTAAGTACCTTTGGTAATAGACTATATTCTCTTCATCCTTTTTTTATATGAACAACTTTATCTACATTAAAGCATTATCATAGAAAATATGAGCCAAAGTACTGAATAGAGATGGCTTGCAGTTGAATTTAATTCATATGTAAGTTTTGCTTTTTACTTGTATATTTTGCTACTGCTGAGAAAAACAATTATGAATGCCTCCTGCATGTTATATATTATCTCTAACAGAGATGGAGCAATTTTTTAAAAATACAAAGGGGCATAGAATTAGAATGGATGTTTGTGCATATATGTGTGTGTATAAACCTAAATATGTTTAAATATTTTAAAAACTATTCAGATGTTTCACTTTGAGTGAAATAATGGGCCAATCTTAAGTAGAGACATTTTCTTTTGTTAGCTTCACAGTGAAGGCTGGCAGTGGTTATTTTATCCTCAACACGTGTTTTGAAACATACATAACCAGTTTCTGATTCTGGTAATGAATTAATAGGTAATGTAAGAGTATGTCATGAGTTGAATGCTTTTGGCCCTCAGGTTTACCATGTAAATCTGCATTTTGGTGGTAAATCCCTTTGCCTGATATTCATTAGTTTTTGGTAAACTACTGTTTTTAAAGTGCATTTTGTGTAAAATAAAGATTCGATTTTTATATAAATAGCAAATAAAAATGATTAAATGTTGAAGAAATTGACTGTACTAATGTTTACCTATGTACACTTATGTGCCTAGATTCTTTTTTTTATATGTATATATATATTTTATTGTTAAATTTAATGGGGTGACATTGGTTGGTAACAATTAGATAGTTTTCCAATGTACAAGTCCACATCACATCACCCATGCATCGCATTACGTGCCCACCACCCAGAATGTGCCCAGATTCTGGTAAGTTCAGAACTTATCCCACATTTCCTGTGCAGTTACATAGTTACAGTATCCACCAAATTATAAATTTCAGGTTCACATGAATCTCATAACAATAGTATGAGTTTTCAAAAATATGCTACAATGGTTGCAAAATAGCTAGCCCTTGAAAAGGAGCTGGATGGATTCTCAAATACACAAGGGTGAGGGGCGTCGTAGGATGAAATCTGTCACACAAACAGGTGCATTTTCCCAGTAGTGTTCATCCTTGGGGACTGTTGATCACAAACCACCTCATGATCATCAGTCCACCTCATCTTTCTCCCTCTCTTCTTGGCTCCCGTTTCTCCATTGACTGTTAGTTTAGAACTAATACTTAAGTAGTGGACCAGGGGGAAGCCGGGATGGCTCAGCCGGTTAAGCGCTTCCTTTGCAGCCCCAGAGCCCAAGGATCAAATCCTGGCCCCAGCCCATGTGGACCCACGTGCTGAACTGGGGTGTGCCCCCAGTTCAGTTCTTGCCGGGGCCTATGCAGGAGGCTCCCAGCCCAGTTCCTGCCTGTGCAGCCCCACGCCCACCTGTGGAGTGAAACTGTGTGGAAAACGAATGCTGTCAACTGTGGAGACTGCTCTGGGCCTTCCCCCTTCTCTCTGTCTCCCTGTCTATCTCTCCCTCTCTGTCAAAACACAATAAAAATAAATCTTAAAAAAAATAAATTGTGGACCAGATAAATAGAAAGTAATGAACTGCGAGACAGGATATGTTCAGAAGGCTTAGTAAAGGGAGAAAAAAACTCGAATTTTTAGGTCACATAGTCACGTGATCGGTTGACCCTTTAGATATAAGACACTTCCTTTTCTCTCTCATTAGAAGGCTGGTACCCATATCTTTTCTCTGTTGGGGGACAGAACTTGATAATATACTGAACCCGATTATGAAGGAAGCTAACTGCTGAAGCTGAAGGGACATTTTTCCCTGGAAACAGTCCTTCGACAAAGGCTGTCCTCCACCTCTTCTGGGCCTTGGGGAAGCCAATGGGGTGGAGGACACGAAGCCTGCGCCTGACTGGAGGCATGGGCCCGCCGGGTGCCTCGGGGCACTGGGCTTTGTGTGCGGCCGCCCACGGGTCCCCATGCAGGAGGTGCGGCTTCCTGTTCTGCAGCAGTCACTTCCACCTCCTGAGACGGCTTCTCACCACCGTGGTAACAGGCCTGCCTGTCGGCGAGAGGCTGTCGGGCCATCGAGGGCCCGGTTCGATTCTCAGGAGCTGTGGCTTTTGTTTGGGTTTCAGCTCCCTTCTCAGAACTCTGAAATTCCAGCTTGGATTCTCTGTCCATCTCATCTCTGAGGTGCAGACAGAAGTGAGGCGCAAAGCCAGCCCTGTACCTATAGAAGAATATATATCCATATGCCAAAGAAGGATCAGAAACATCATTTTTTTAACATGTCTTTTTAAAAAGTCCAGATCTCTCTTTACCCTGTGTCCTCTCATCATCCTCTGGAGTTATGAGTCCTGCCTCCTAAATCCCAGATTCTATAAAACTACCTGTGTGCTGCTGAGAAGCTTCAGTGATCGCTTGTAACCAACACTGTAAAGCGTGTGCCTCTTTTTACACAGGCCTGTTTGTTGGTGTAGGCTCAGTGCACATCGTTTTTACTCTCTGCCGCCCTCTGCTGCTGAGATGGGAATAAACCAACTAGAAGCTTGCCAGCTTCTGTTCCCTCCCTTTACTCAGAAGCTCCTCCCCTTCCCTTTATCAAATGCGGCCCAGAACTACCGGTAACACCTTGAGAACGCAATGGCCCTCACTTAATCCCAGTGACTCCATGCAGTGCCTGGCACCAGGACCAGACCAGGGGCGGGTGGGCAAGAACTTAGCACCCATTTTTCTTTAATGCTTGGAATATTTAATGAGTATCTGGTAGAGGTGGGGGATTGGTTTCCTATTAGTAAAAACCATGAACTTTTGTATCAGGTGTCTAACTCGTCCCTTCTCCAAAAACAACTCTCACGAGAGTGAGCTGGAGCTCAGAGATGATTGAGCAGAGAGACAGGTGGGGACTGTAGGGAAATGAAAGTTCCCACAGCTCATAACACATCTTGTTCATGATAGACACTCACTTCTCCAGGCAGCCTCATAAGCCTGTCAGCTGCTGGGCCTCCCCTCTCCTTAACCCCTGAACCATCCTACTCTCCTGGCTCCGCCCTCTCCCTTCCCAGTCACATACTCCAAGCTTACATACCCTCACCCACCACTAAATCCCATCTTTGAGAGTAGTTAATGACCATCATTCTGAGAATGATGTCTTAGTTTGTACTCGCCAAAATAAATGTCTTTCAGTGGTCAAGATTCTCCCTTCCTAAAAGGTGGCTTCTTGTCACAATTTCAAATAAGAGACTTATTCAGTGTACTGACTGGGACCAGGACCAATTTGCATTCTTAGGATATTAACCTAAGAAGTCACATGTGGAAATCAGAGTTATACTGCTCCCCTGTCTCCAGTTATTCCAATGACATTTGCTGTTCCTTGTAAATTAGTACCCCAGGCAAATTTTTAAACGGGGTAGGGAGGAAGGCTGAATGCTTCCCATGTGGAGTTTCCTTTTAGTCTTGCCCAAATGGGTTTGGATTCATAGCCTTGTCTCATGGCCTCTGTGGTACTTTATAGAGAAATTACTCAGATCATTATGGGGACAACAGAGCAGTTTGTCACCCTTTTCATAACAGACTGAGTCAGTCTCAGGCACTTGCTGTGTGGGAAGGGGAGGCCTGGAGAAGTAGCCAAGAAAAGGAGAATTGATCCAGCCTGCATTCAGAAACCAGGGGAAATTTCACTGGACTTGTAGTAGCTGAGCAGAGCAATACGTCACAAACCTCATTAATAGCTTCAAATTGAGAAAAGATTTTTAAAAATCGAATAATTTCATCCATGCCACTTCCACTGATGTCTGTCACCACAAGTGAAAAAACAAAGTGAAATACAACAATGATGTTATCTAGCACCTGCCTCATGCTAGGTTCTCTACTGGGCTCCTTATGTATGCTATCTCAATTCATCCAACTTTATTTGGTATGCTATTTTCATTTTTAAGATGAAAAAACAAACTTAAATTTTTAACTTTCAGGGGATGCTGAGATAGCTCAGTGGTTGAGCACTTGCCTTGTAATCATGAGTTCCAGGGTTTGATTCCCGGCCCTGGCCTGTGCAAACCCATGTGCTGAACTACAGTGCAACTGGTTGGTAACCGCCAGGATGGCTCAGCAGTGAAGGCTCTCACCATGCAGGAGGCCCCAGTTTGATTCCTCCCCACGTGGCCCCACATCCACTTGTGGGAAATGAAACTGTTGCAACTAATGATGTACAACTATGGAGACTGCTCTGCCCACTCCTTCCTCTCTCTCTCCTCTCACACAATAAAATAAAATAAATCGAAACTTTGCCGAGGTTTTATGACCATTCAGCAGAGGAATTGCCTACAAAGTTTGTACTGAAGTTTAGGGAATCAGCACTTAACATCAGCACTCCATCCTCTCTCACCCACCGTGGTGCCTGAAGACTCACAGACCACTGGTCTTTTCCTGTGGGCTTTAAGCCCCACACTGCCTCCTGCTCCATATCTATCCTAGTTTGTCTTCTCCCGAGCCAATGAGCCACTCCCCTTCCATCTCATTGTCCCCCTCACCCTCTAGTGTCATTCTAGAATTGCAGAACTTTCCAAGTAGAAGGAAACATGGAGACTTTTCTGAAGGGGAGAGTGAAAGTGGCTAGTTTGCCATTGCGAACCCAGGTCTGAGGGAGATGGTGTTGGAGTCCGCATATCCCCCATTGAGAGCTCTTCTCACTCTTCAGGGCTGGCTCTCAGGGGTACAGATCATCTGTGTCTAACCAAAGCTTGGGGGAGACCCAGGGCCTGCACCCAGACCTCCTCCCTAACTCCAGGGCCTGTGCTTTCTCTAACCAGCTGCGTTCCTTTTAGTTATCTCCTGCATCTTGATAATAATAACCTCTGCCTGTGCATAGTGCATTATGGGGCCCAAAGACCTCTAGGCTTCTGTCCCCTTAAGAAAACTAGAGGGGGAAGCCGGGATGGCTCAGCAGGTTAAGCGCTCACTTTGAAGCCCTGGGGACCAAGGATCGAATCCCGGCCCCGGCCTGTGTGAACCCATATGCTGAATTGGGGTGTGCTTTCCGAATGCAGTGAGGCCTCCAGTTCAGTTCAAAAAAGAAAGAAAGAAAACTAGGGATTCCAGGATAGCTCAGCAGTTGGGCACTTGCCTCAATCGCAAGGTCCAGGGTTCAATTCCCAGCCCTGGCCTGTGCAAACCCCATGTGCTGTACTGCTGCACAACTAAATTATACAGCTAGCACGTGGCAGAGTCCAGATGTAAACTGGGGAGTTGTAGCACCAAATCTCTGCTTTTTGTATAATGCACGCTGCCAAGGTCATGGGTCAAGGAAGTGACAGGGTTGTGAACACAGCCTAGGATCTCGACATCTAATCCAGTGTCCTGTCCTTTATAGTGTGCAGACTCTGAATACTCTACGAAAGAATTGATATACATGAAGATACACATATACATGAACAGTTTTAAACACCCTTTAGTATAAATATAACATAATTTCACCCAAAGAACTAATGTACTTTTTTTTCTTTTAAGATTTATTTTTATTGAGTTTAGACAGAGAGAGACAGAGAGAAAAGGGAGGGCTCAGAGCAGTCTCCATAGTTGCACCTCATCAGTTTTCTACATGGTTTCACTCCACAGGTGGGCACAGGGCTGCACAGGAACCGGGCCAGGTGCCTCCCACATGGGCCCTGGCATGAACTGAACTGGAGGCACACCCCAGTTCAGCATTTGGTTCACACAGGCTGGGATTCAATTCTCGGAACCCCAGGACTGCTAAGCGAGCACTCAACCTGCTGAGCCATCCCTGCATCCCCCGAACATACTTCTAAAGTTTGTGGTTATCTTTGCAAATGCGTAGTTTTTATTTTAATGCCCTAACCTAAACTGGGAGCATATTTGCTCTCATTGAAAGAAGGGACTGCCATTCGGAACTTTGGCCCCTACGGGAGATGATGGATAAAGATCTCATCCTGTTAAAGAGAGTCCTTAACACTTTGGTTTTTGTTTCAAGGTGCAGAAGAAGCTCCCAGTCACTTCGGATTTTACTCCAGAATTGCAGTCTCAGTTCAATCTCTGAAAGTCCTCATTGTATAGGGAAATGCTGACAGACATTTTAGACTTGCATAATGACTACCAGTCACAGTTCAGACTCAATTTGTTCTAAATTTGCTGCTGATGTAGAAGTTTGGAGAGTGGGGAGGAGGGACAGGTTATGCTGTCCTTATTGTAATTCCTGCCCTGCTGCAGGTGAGAGGCCTCCCTCCCTGGCTGGGCATTGGACTGAACGTGCGGCTACATGTGGGGAGAGCCTCCCCCCAGCTCTGAGAGCCCACTCCTCTAGGCACTCGCTCCCTCATAGTGCCCCTTGGATGATGCTCCAGATTGCCTGCTCTTTAGGGCTTGTGGCACGTCAGGCCGGCTATGAGTCACCTGGACTCAGCTGTCCCAAGACCCATTCACACAGTGGGACTGCAGCTCTCAGACTCCTCCAGTTCCTGCCATGAGACCCGCTAGGGAAGGGAAGATGACTTGACCAAGTGACCGCAGTCACATTAGCAACATTTTACATAGTTCTAGAAGATGGAGGCAACGGGCCCTCCTCCCTTTTTCTCTCTAGTAGTGAGTCTGGTTCCTCCAGCTCAGAAAAGAGTGCCTGCAGAGGATTTTTTTTTTTGCAAAGCTGGAAATGAGCCAAATGGCTTGGGAGCCGCCGCAGGGAATCTGCAGAGGCCCCAGCTCAGCCTGAGACCGGAGGGGCTGCCGGAAGTCAACGCTTTTCAGGGGGAGCTGCGGCTCTGGGGACGGAAGGTACTGAGGCCAGAAGCCTGCTCCTCGCGGGAGAGAACAGGGGTCTTTGTGACTTGTGGGATGCAACATGGGCCCTTGAGATGCCATTTCCTGTGTGACCTGAGTATGTCGGCCTGCTCAGAGTCCCTGCCTGAGGCGAACGGGAGCCAGATGTTCCCTAACGTGCCTTCTGATTTCGATATTCTGATCCACAAAATGCCCAGAGAGCGGGAAGGGTTGATCAGGGTTCATATTGAGCAATTTTCTTAAGAGCTTGAGTATGTCATACATTTTTTAACCTTTTGAAATGACTCACTTTTATGACACATGAGCAAAAACCTTTATTCACTAAAAAACCTAAAGCCCACAAGCGAGTGAAGGAGGGTGGGAGTGCTTCTCAGGAGAGTGAGGGGGGCAGGGGCACAGAGAGGAGGCGCTCTAGGGTGGTGGCAGGAGCCTTCCCAGGAGAGCACTTTGTGCTCAGGTACAGTTCCCAGTGAGGAGAAATGTCCCGAGACTGCACAGGTAAAAACGGTGACCTGTGAGCTACTCAGCCTCTTGAACGTCAACACCAAAGCTTGAAACCTGAGGCTGACCCGTCACCAGGGACATCCAGCCCAGAGTGTGACCTGGGGCCAGAGGTGACTTCAGGTGTTCAGTTCTCAGGTTTCTGTCCCGTGGGGCTCTGGGCCCATGTCCAGGCAGCTAAGAGGCTCCCAGCTGGAGACGCACGTGCAGGCTTGTGTGCACTAAGAGACGGGAGACAGCTGTGTGCCGCTCCCTGCAGTTGGGAGGACAGCCCAGTGGGGTGCCAACTCCAAGGGCTGACTGTGCCCCTATCAGGCTCATCACACTTGAGTCTTCTTATCTCTCTGAGACTCAGTTTCCTCTTCTGCAAACCGTAAACTCTGTCCTACAGGTACTGAGTGCCTGCTCCTACCGTACTGTGTATGGCAGATTCAGTGGGTTCTGTGAGGACAGGACAAGCAGGGCCCTGATGGAAACAAGCCTCACAGGAGATAATGTCACGTGCTAAGCACCATGTCTGACCCTGGTGAGTGCTCAGTGCATATCGGTGCTAAGGAATTTCCCTCCAAAGATGGCGGAAAATCTTGTAAAACGTGCCCTTTCCCACCTGTCTTTGCACATGTATGTCTCTCGGCCTGGAAGGCGCTTCCTCGTTCCCTTTGCTGAGTGAACTCCTGTCCTTCCAGTTCTCAGACTACATGGTCCCTGCCTTGGCGTAGCACCTCCCCGACCAGGTCCATGGGTACGCTCTCCTGTTGGGCGGTCTCATGGCGACCTGCCCTCTACTTTGAAGTATACATCACTGTGGTCATTGCGACTTGTTTAATGTCTGTGTTCCTGACCAGGCTGAACTTCATGTGGACAGCATCCATATCTATCCAAAGTCTTGGCGCCTGGCTTTGAGATTCTCTGTAATTATCTAAGCATCTGACTGGCTAATGTGAAGGGGAGGGTGTCTACTCTGAATGAGGAAAGGACACTGGACCAGAAAAAGGAGAATCTAGCTCATCAGGAACACATGGGCCCTTTCTTTTACTTTCTCTTTTTTTCTCTTCTAATATGAAGAGGAGTACAGCCAAGAGATGGCTGAAAAACCAGCCCACACCCTGGGCGGTACCCACATCTCCCCGGAAGCAATCAGGTCACCAAGTCAGGTTGCAAAGAATGGCATGTTGGGATCCCCACTGTTAATAAGCACTTCTCCATCACCACTCCAGGCACAGTGGGCAACAAGGCAGTACGAGTCTTCCTAGAGACCATATACCACAGTCACACCCTCTGTCCTCCAGTAGCCAGGAAGCATGATTTAAAGAAAGGAGTGACATCTCTTTTAATTAAATAGAAGATGCTTGAAAAAATGAAGTCCAGTGCCACATAACTGGAATGATGCCAGTGGCAGAAATATAACCGTGTTGACTTTTCACTTGTCACCAGTATTGTACCCCAGCTTCAGTGCCTTGAGAAGGAGATAATCATTTACCTATGACTCACTGGAAATGTTAATTGTCTTGCTCTTTTGTGCCCTGTGGGATTTAACAAAGCAGCAATGTGATCTGACCCCAGTGGTTTTCTAGTGGCCGGAATCCAAATCCTCTGGGCAGTGCTGGACTTCCCACGGGCATTCCTGCAGGCCCACCACATGGAACCATGTGTCCCCTCCATAGTCCTCTGCACAGGCCTTTCCAACCTCCACACCTTTGCTTGTGCTGTTCTCTCCAGCATAAGTCCCTTCCTTCTACATAATATGAAAGAGTATCTATCAGTTTATCTATCTATCATCTACCTATTACCTATCTATCATCTATCTTCTACCTATCACCGATCTATCTCTCATCTGTCTATCTATCTATCTCTATCATCATCTATTTATCGTCATCAAACATTCATTCATTCTTCAAGATGAAATATTATTTATTGCTAACACCTTCTATGGCTACCTTCCTTCCCCCACATTGGCGTTAGGTGCTTTCATCCCTAACCCTTATAACAATGCGGTGAACCTATTTGTAGATTTGTCTCCTCACTACATTGACAATAGAAACCAAATCTTGTTTTATCCCCTTCAACTAGCATAGTGCTTAGCACACCGTAGGTGCTGAGTGAATGAAAGGCAGAAAGCCAGGCATTGACAAACTGTGTCCTGGGACCAGTGAGTCAGCCAGAACGCCTAAGGGCAAGTGTATGTGCCAGAAACTACCAGTGGGTACTTTGTGGAGACTGTTAAAACTAAAGGTTTGTGGGCAAGGAAGCAGCCTGAGGAAGTAGAACGTTGGGTATGTTATGTAAGGCTATTACGGGTATGACGAGGGTAAAGGATGAAAATCTTATGCACATCCTACAGACGAGGAAACTGAGGCATGAAGAAAATAAATGTTTTGACAAAATGTGTACACCTCGTAAGCAAAATCTGGTTTAAAACCTAGATCTGTGAGAGTCTATATTCTTAGATACTATGCAAAATCTCAACCAAATCGGGAAGTACTACCTTGCACGAGGCCCCTTTAGGTCTTCTGGGGACGCTCTCCCAGCTGGGCGAAGTTTTATTCCAGAATGTCACTACTCCTCACGGGGCCCACTTCGGCTTCCTCAATAAAACGAGGAACATTGAGCTAGGTGACCGGCTCATGAATGTCACTACCCATCACCAGACCTGCTTCGGTTTCCTCAATAAAATGAGGAACGTTGAGCTAGGTGACCGACTCATGATTGCTGTGATTCTCTGTTGCTATGATTCTCTGTAGAATACAAATGAACTTCCTCATCTGGAAACTAGCTCTGTCAAAACATAAGTGCACTTGTGTGTTGACCCTAAAACCTTTTCACAGCTTGCAAGCATGACTTCAAAACACAATGAAGGCTGGGGAAACACTTTCTTATAGTTCTAATCCGCCTTCTCACTTGGTCATTTGAAATGCACTCAGGCACTGAAGTACAACTGCTAGACTCATAGAAAGTATCTGTTGATCTGAGTAATCATACTTAAGGCACTAGAGCAAGTTTCTACTCACTGTCCATGGCCTTAGGGACTTTATTCTACCTATATTTCTGTATCACACATAAATAAAGTTCAGCATCGCACAGTTCAAACCTGTAGCACTCCACCCATCACATAATTATCAATCATGCGACTCCCTAACTTCAGGCTGAATGTCAGGCTAGAGCGCCTCTGGAAATGTCTGTGTGGTTCAGCATGAACTCTGAAGTGAAAAGTTCCCACACTAACCACTGAATCACATCCTGTTGTTGTTTTCATCAAATCTATGCAGGAACTCCTTTGATTTGGCTTTAATTTGGAATGATCTGTCTGATGCCCTCTTTCTGAAACATTCAGAACAAGATGCAATCTCACTGTGGTCAGCTACATAGAGTGGACCTTTCAGAACATAAAGAAACATCTGTCCTCCATCTGTGTGCCTAAAAAATGGATTTTCAATAGAGTACATTGTAGGACACTGATGCTTTTAAAGGGCAAGAAAGCCATTTCTGACTGAAATTTCAATAAATAGGTCTGAGTGTTTTTATCTTACATACTTGCTTTTCAAAGAGGATTTCAAAGGCTGCTAGAGCAGGGGGTTTAATAAGAACATAATCTCTAGGTTCATCTAGACCCAGTTCAATCAAATGTTTGTTCTGTCATGTAGTTGCTGTGATCTGGGAAGGTTCCTTAACCCTTTAAGTTTTCTCAGGGAGGTAAAATAGAGCAGTACCTACCCCAAGGAGAGAACGTTTAGGAGACCGGCATGTAGTACTGCAGGTAAATAGACATCGATTGTTCTTCCGGCTTTGCTGCTGCTGTTGTTAATACCAGAGGCAGAATGACCTGATTCCTGATGCAGCGGAAAGAGCACCGACTTGGCATTAGAAACCCAGAATTTGCACTCCACACCTGCCACTCACTGGGGTGTGGACTTAGGAAATCACTTGGGCTTCTCAAAGCAGCTTTCTCACCTGCAAAACAGGGAAGATAAAGATAGCTCACTGCCTGGTACCAACCCTAAGGTACAAACGAGGTGATTTATGTGAACTTACTTTGCCAACTGCTAAACTTTGTACGCATACATTGTTTTGTTGTTCTTAGCTTTATGGACTGGATGTTTGTCCCCCCACCCCCCTCAAATGCATTATGTTAAAACTCTAAACCCCAATGTGATATTAGGAGTTAGGGCCTTGGGAGGTAATTGGGTTTAGGTGGTCTTGAGGGTACTAGTACCCTGATGGGACTAGTACCCTGATAAGACGGGGAGGAATCTACAGTGCACTCACTCCATCTCTTGCTCTCTTGCTCTCTTTCTCTCCACCTCCTTCCCCCCTCCTTCTTCCCCTACCCTCTCTCACTCCATCATCTTCTGATGGCAAGAAGAAGGGTCTCACCAAGAACCAAACCAGACAGGACTTTGATCCTGGCATTCTTAGCTCTGGAACTGTGGGAAATAAATGTCTGTTGTTTAAGCCACCCAGTCTGTGTCTTTGTTCTAGCAGACCAAACTGACAGACAATAACACCACCAGAACCAAACTAATCTTTTCATTCAGGAACTTTCATTTACAAAAATCTTAGCTATGTGCTCAGGTGATTAGAACTGATTTCCACTTAGCCCTAGAAGTAAGGATTCTGGGGATCGACTACAGCAACATGGGGGTAGAATGTCTGTCTTCCCCCAATAAAATATTAACATCTCTGTGACCTCTGTGAACCTCTAAACATATCCCAGTCAAGAGTTCACGTGTTCAAAAAGGTATTGAGACAGAGAAAAGTTGTTAACTATGGTGTCTGCCTGCTGGGTGTTTTTGATGGTGTAATTGTTAGTTTTGGGGGGATTTAACCTCTCACCCCTTCTCAGAGCATTTACAACTGACAATTCAGCCTCTCTCCACCCTCCTTGGGTACCTGATACCTTCTGCCCTTCCCTTAGGGTGCAAGTTCTTGGGCTTGTGACTTTTAATATCAGCAAGACTTGTTTGAAATCCTGCCTCCAAGTCAATTAACCTTTGTTTACCTTAGTTTTCTCATCTGCAAAATGAGAGGAAATAATATAATACACATCTTCCAGAGTGGCTGAGAAAATTACATAAGACAGTATATGTAAAAATTTTATTGTCACATCAGACACCCAGTAGGCACTCATGTGCATCACCTTCCTTTCTTTGAGCTCTTGATTACTGACACCTCTCTGGGGCCTTGGGTGAGAGGATCACTAACAAAGTCAACAGCTATTGTAGGTCTGTAAGAAAGTGTCCCTGGGAAAACATTAATCAATACTCCCAACCTAAAACTCTTGCCCCAAGTCTTTACAAACACTTGAGGCCTTGGAGTATCTCAGTAAAAACAATAGACTTCTATTGAATATATTTGCTAGCTGAGTATTTGAAACTGTGTTGTGTGTGTATTCACAGATTATCGCTGGTGGGTGCACACAAAACTGGTAATACCCTTTTCTCTGCATATTTTGGTATTTTCTTTTAATTTTATAGTTTTATGTCACATGCACATATTTCCCATTGGAAAATTATTTTTAAAATGTTAGTCTTATTAGAATAAATTCTTGATTTAAATACTCTAGAAAAAGTCCTCCAGTGCCTTGAAGGTTAGTATAGTTTCCTAAACTTTCTAATATACTGACAAGGGAAACTGTGGCTCTTGAGGTTAAAAATTACTATCTATTAATAGCTTATCAATACCCAGAGGAAGAGATTCTACTCCTGTGGTCTCTTTGCTATGGAATATTTGTAAACCCTTTTTTTCTCAAGATTTATAAAGTTATCATTTGTCACCAAAAATAGTAGTAATGTTTATCAAGAGCTTACAATATGCCAAGCACTGTTCTATATACATTTTACATATTACGTCAAGTTAATTTTCATACCTTTATGATGTAAGTCATTCTTATTCATATTAGAAAATGGAATCTCATAGTTTCCTACCTCGGAAATGACAGAGCTGAGATTCAAATCTGTTGTGTGAATTACAGTAGACTCTCCATTAATTGGAACTCAAACAACTGGCACCTTTTTGCTGGGTGCTTGAGACTTTTGCTGGTTGCTTGAGTTCTGATTAGCAGAGAATCTACTTACATTTATCCAGCATCTACCAATCCCCATAGGTGCCAGTTAACTGAGAGTCTACTGTATTTGTATTTTTTTATTTATTGAATAAATTTGAAAGTAGTAAATTTATGTAAGATTGCATAAATTTAAGGTGTACAGCGTACTACTTTGCTAGCTATATATTATAATATGATTGCCATTGTAGCAATAATGATCACATTACACAGTTATAGTACAATAGAATTGTCTATTTATTATACTGTACATTTGATCTCTATGGCTTATTTACTACTAATTACAAATTTATACCATTATATACCATCAATCATATCCCCTCAAGGCCCACACCCTGGTAACCACCATTTTACTGTCTCGTAGGTTGGGTGTTTGGTTTTGGGGAAATTTTTTTACAGGTCAAAGCTGTTATAAGTTTATTATAAGGATCATGAACTGTTACAAGGATCATATAAAATTAATGCATTTGAAGTGCTTAGAACAGTATTGCTTATAATAACCCTCCCTATTAAGTGCCATTAATATTCTGGGGTCAGGAAGGAATGTTGTAAATTAGAAACATGGTGGAGTCAACAAAAATGTGTGAACTCATTTTAATAAACTGACATGTCAGTTAAGGGACCCATTGAATCTATGACTAGGAGCTCTGTTTTAAAGATCGGTTTTCCTTTGTTTTTATTTCTTGCAGGTGTCATTTCCTAGAAAACCTCCTACCAATTCCAAGTTGTGTCCCATTCCCCCCACCATTTGTATCTGTATGCTTTTTTGTCACAGACATTTTTCTAAAGATTTATTTTATTCTTTGAGAAAGGTGTGTGTATGTGTGTGTGTGTGTGTGAGAGAAAGAGAGAGAGAGAGAGAGAGAGAGAGAGAGAGAGAGAGAGAGAGAGAGAGAAGGGAGGAGGGCCCAGAGCAGTCTCCATAGTTGTAGGTCATTAGTTGTGACATGGTTTCATTCCACACAGGTGGATATGGGGCCATGCAGAGCAGGAACTAAACCGGGGGCCTCCCGAATGGGAAGCGAGAACCTTTGCCACTGAGCCATCCTGGCCATTACCAGTTGTGCCGCACTTCAGCACATGGGGTTGCACGAGCCAGGGCCGGGACTCAAGCCCCAGACCTTGGAATTGGGAGGCAAGCTCTCAACCACTGAGCTATCCGGTATCCCTTCAGCATAGAGATTTTTAACTTCAAATCAGAGTAAGGTGACATTTCTAAATGTAGCCATTAGAATGACCACCCACACAAGCAGTTTTGTCATTCCCTGTTTATCGGGTTGCATTCCTACCTGTGAGAGGTGACAACTGGTGAAGCAGGACACTTCATTATTCTGTGTGGTTAGTGTCTGAGACAGTTTGTGATCCTCTGTCTCCAACGTGCACAGGAGGAGCAGCCACATAACTGCTTCCTATAAAGCAAAGGAGCAAGTAATACCTGAACCTGACTGAGAATACACCGTGCTTCTGCTGGCGAATGTCAAGCTCACAAAAACATAGAGCCAGGGAGAAACAGACCTTCCTGTCACCAGCGGAACCGTGCTGACCAGCATGACGGCCACTGTGGCTACTAGGCTCTCGAAATGGGGCTACTTTGAATTGAGGTGTTCTGTGGGCCTAAAATACACACTGGATTTCAAAGAGTTCGTTAAAAACAATAAAGTGTATCAATTTTTTATTGATTGCATATTGAAAGGATCATACTTTGCCTATCTTAGGTTAAATAACACAATTAAAATCAATTTCATTGCTTTTTACTTTTTTTTAATGTAGATACTAGGAAAATTAAAATTACTTATGTGGCTGGTATTATATTTCTACCTGGTAGAACTGCTTTAGATTAAAGTCTTTTAACCTTCATCTGACTCTTAAATCACTAGTACCTTAGAAATATTAACATAAAAAGTAACTAAATTCAAACTTAGAACTAGGTACATTTGTTATGTACCTACTAAGAGTACAAAGATGAACAACACCGAGTTCTTGCCCGTAAGACAAAGAACGTGAACTAAGATTCATTGAATGCTATGTTGGGCCATGCCCTGAGTGTTCTTCAAGTTTGACATTTTCATTGTAACTACCTAACTGGACACCAGCTGCAAGCCTTCTCTATTGGGGCAATCCAGAAACTCTCTTGACACCAATATGAGCACAGGTATTTGCTTCCCTAAGATCTTCTCTACGACCTTAGTCATAAATACCCTCCTTCTAACTGTGGCCTGCAAAATAACAGAGGAGCTGGTATTTAACTGCTCACCACTGAACGCCAATTGCCCTCGTCCTAACCCTCGCCGGGCCTGCCATCGACGACCACGTTTGCGTTCTGTCATCATCCCCATTTCAGTCTGCAGCCCTGTAGCCATAGGAGCCTAACACAACGTAGGTCATGTCTCCTCTGCTCGAAACCTTCCACTATGGGAGTGACAACGCTCAAATTCTCTTTGGTGCTCCCCAGTCCCCCCATACTCACAGGCTTCAGCCGTGTTGGATTTCTTGCTGTTCCTCAAAATGGCAAGTGGCCCCCAACTTCAGGGCTCCCACCCATCACGTTCTTTCTCCGATCCCTGCACGGCTCGCTCTTACCCTCCTCCAGGCCTGTCCTCGGCTGCCTCTTTGCCAGTGAGGACTTCCTCGAGGCATGTTAACTTCGCAATTGCCCTTCACAAATACTCCCTCCCTTGCTTTCTTTTTCTGCATATCCCTCGTTGCTAGTGAACAGATTATGGCCTCTGCTCATTGGTTTCATTGTTTGTCTCCCCAAATAAGACCTTCACTCGACAAAGGCGGGCATCCTATTTTATTCACTGCGATCCTCGCAGTTCTCAGAACAGTGCCCATCATAAAATAAAGTTCAATGAACATTTGTTAATGATTGAATAAAATTTTCGGACAAGGATACTGAGGCACAGGGAAGCTCGGTTTAGGCCAATGTCACAGGACTAGTCAATGTAAGGGTCGGGGTTAGAACTCAGCCAGTGCTCATTTTCTCCCTCAATCTGGTTCAGGAGTTACGAGGGGCTCCCAGTCCAACCCCCAGAGCCGGCTGCTGCGATGTGCTGTGGGGGAAGCACACACCAAGGTTCTAGTGCAAATTCTGCTAGGATTGCTGAGCTGAAACAGAAACCGCTCTTTTGGCAGCATTGTTGACAGTCTCCGAGATTCAGGAACGTAACGTGAAAGCATTCACTGAAGCTTCCCAGTTTTAAGACTGGCTTTCGTTATTTTTCTTTCAGACGTAGCTTTCTGGGATAATGAATGTACCATATGTCTGTATCTCCAGGTTCCCATACAAATTAGGAAACGCAAAACGCCTCGATGATTAAAACAGATTTCTACTTGTTTCCATGGGAAATCAACTGCCACATAACCTTGGGAAATGGGAGGGAGAGTATGTTCAGCTCACGATGTTCTCTCGCGAGTGGCTGCAGTCTGTGTGGCTCCAGGCCACAGCTGTTCAAAATGCTGGACAGGTGAGATGCTTTCTACGCTGCCCACCCTGCTGGTGGCCATGCGACACTACCAAGATCTGCTTGTTCTGTCCTGCTTCTTTGAGCCTCTGCCACCAGGGGGCTGGGCACTGATACTCCTGTCCCTGGAGTGTTTGGTCCTTGGCCAACCATGCTAGGAAAAGCCCCTTACCAATGCCAACTAGACAGTAGCAGAAGGCCACCAGCCTCATCCTCCCAGGGTGGTTCCAGCACGTTCTAAACCTTCTAGGAGATCTTCTGATGGACAGTGAGGTGCACTGTCAAGGATTCTTGCCGCAAGAGTCACTGCTGGCTACTGTCAACTAGATGGATCGAATTCAGGGCAGTTGGAGAAAGTGCTATAAACACAGTCAAGTATGCCCTGAGCAGCTGAATCAGGGATACCTCTAGGAGGCTGTGATGATTCCTTGTTGCTGCCTGCCCCAGAATTAGCACCAGTTTACCTTTAAGAAAAAACAAAAACAAAAAAAGAGAATACCCCGAGAGAAAGGCTGCAAAAATATTTCAGTGTTGGCTTGCCAGTGGCAATCTCTGACTTGTATGGGAGAAACTGGCTCGGGAATTTAATGTACCCTAAGGTGAGCATTACCACCACAAGATAAGCTTTCTCTGTTGCTAACCCAGAGTGTGGCTTGGACATGCCAAGGGGGGCCCAAAGCTGGACACTCAGAGGTTAACTATGGGATCAGACAGCCCTGAATGCTAATGGTTGTTCTCGAACTTCCTCGCTATGAAACCTCAGGGAACTTGGAGTCACAGTTTGAATGTCTGTAAAGTAGGATGATAATATCTCCTCCTCAGAGCAGTTATGAGGATAAACTAAGCTAACTTAAGTTAAAGCATTTATGCCAAGCCTGGTAGGCAATAGGCACTCTCTTTTTATTCCCTCTGTTGCTATGTTTTTCTGCCAAAACTGGAAAACAGATAGCTGGGTGAGCAATAAATAGACAAAGCCCTCCCTACTCCCATTACCAGTATTACCAGCACTAGCAGCTTGATTCTTCTCAGAACCGCTACCAAGGATGTAGACAGTACAAAAGATTCCAAATCTTTGCACGTAACACACCCATTTACTTGTAACTCTTTAGCCAGGATTGGTTGCCTTGACTAGGTGGAATGTTTTTCATAGAAACTAAGTGGAGTAGGATAGTGATGCTATAAAATATCAAAATAAACCAGTGGTAGAACCTCCTGGAATTAAGATCATAGATCATAATGCATTCTAAATGCCTTGCCCTAGGTTAGTCAAAATATTTTGACTCCGCTTGTCTTCAAATGACTCACAGGCATGATTCTTTAGCATGAGGCCATCCTAACAGGTTGTATGGAAGCCAAATTAGAAGAAGCAGTATTGTCACTTTGTGGTCCTGAGGAGACTGAGAGTAAATTAGTCTACGCATTACAGCTATGATACACAAAATCATGCTCTGGTGACTTGATCTATTTCTATAGATTCCAGCAGAAGCTACCTAATACTGCCTCTGTTCTGTTTCCACTCCAAACCACTTCTGACACTGAATATCCTAAGCTGGTACAGACTCCACAGGTTGGAGCAAAATGCTCCACAGGACTGCCTTCACTTCGGACACTAGCCACAAGTCTTGGGAGGTCCCCCGGCCACCAACACTTCTGCCAAGTGGCTATAAATTTGAGGCTTCCATGACTCCCTCTGGTTTGATAATTCACTACAATGACTCACAGAGCTCAAGAAAATACTATACTTTATGATCACAGCTTTATTATAAGGTCTATGACTCAAACGCAGCCAAATGAGAGACTTATGGCTAAGTCTAGGGGAGAACACAAAGCTCTGTGCTCTCTTTCCATGGAGTCGGGACTTATTACCCTATGGGCACATCTATGAGTTCACCAGTCAGGAAGCTCCACTGAGCCAGGGTGCTCGGAGGTTTATTGGCTTTCATTACATAGACATGGTTCATTAAATCACTGGCCGCGCGATTGAACTCAGTCTCCAGCTCTCCAATCCTCCTTCCCTGAGAAGGTCAGGCTGGACCAAAGTTCCAGCACTCTAATCATGTGGTTGGTCTTTCTGATGTCCAGCCCCCACCCTGAAGCTATCTAGAGGCTCACAAGAGTCACCTCATTCACTTAACAAGGACACTGTCATCACTCAGGAAGTTCCAAAGGTTGTAAGAGGTCTGTACCAGGAACTGAAAACAAAGACCAAAAATATGTTTTATTATACCACAGTCTCCTCTTATTATTTACAAATAATCAGGGCATTTAAGTTTCAGCTTATCTTTTGGGCAGTGAGGAGTCACTTAAAGCAAGTTGAAATTATCATTTTTTGAGCAGCAACTATGGCCAGCCATTCATAAAATACGTGCTGAGAGTAGCAGGTTTGAAAGATAAATTAGCGCATTGCATGAAGGGTGGTCTGGATGAAACGAAGACAGGGGAAAGCTGGGAAGAAGGCAGTAGCACTGTGAAGCCACAAGGTGATGGGACTTAACTAGGGGAGCAGGTGTGGAAACAGAAAGGCAGGCCCTGAGAGAGATACTGAAGAAAGATTTCAAGTTAGTGTTTCAAGTTTGATCTCTAGTACACTAAATACTACACAATGGCTCGAGATGTTAAAATTACTGGAAGAGTTAAACTACTTTCTAAAGATATCCAAGTAATATTGATAAAGTAGCTCCTCTGTGATTAACAGAACTTTGTACTCTAAACATTTCAGCTAACATGAAAGATTTTAACATTTTATTTATAATTATTTATAATACCTCTTGAACAAACTTTAAGACCCTTGTCCTGATACAATGCCATCTTCCCATTCGTTCTTCCGAACAAAAATGTTGACTCTTCATTTCTTCAAATGGAGGAACTTTTCCTGTTTTAAAATGCATATTGTCAGTTCTTACCTTTCAAATAGCCTTTTGAAATGTGTTCACTTTTGAGTACAAGGCCTTCCCTCCTCTCATAGATCACAAATTCATGAAGGGATAAGGGGATATGAAATGTACTCCTGGATAAATTGTGTGTAAAAAAGAACCTGTAATATTGCTGCACGGATATTAATAAACAATAAAAGTAACATTTTAAAATTCTCAGTGTGTATGCTTTCCCCCCATATATTAACTAAAACAGTGAATTGCTCATGTCTGCAGAAGTTCTGCAATATGAAAGGTATTTTAAAGGTCATTTTTTAAAGATTTATTTTATTGTTTTTGACAGAGAGAAAGACAGAGACAGCGAGAGACAGAGAGAGAGCCCAAAGCAGTCTCCATATTTGTACATCAGCAGTTTTCCCACATGGTTTGGTTCCACACAGGTGGGTGGGGGCTGTGCAGGGCGGGAAACGGGCTGGGGGCCTCCTGCAGGGGAGGTACACCCCCACAAGCTGGGGGCCAAACCAGGGGCCTCCCACATGGGAAGTTCACCACAGTGAGAACCCAACTGGGGGCCACACCCCAGTTCAGCATATGGGTCTGCATGGGTCTAGGCAGGACAGGGACCGGAACTTGATCCTGGGACCCCAGGGCTGCAAAGCAAGTACTCAACCCACTGAGCCATCCCCACTACCCCTGAAAGATATTTTAGAAAGGAATTTCTCAAAAAGTAATTCCATGGGTTAAATTTTTGGGAGGGGAGAAATGATGATTGTTTTAATGTATTAATATTATGGGATAATGTGTTATACTGGAATAGAAATAAAACAGTAGATGTGCTGCCAAAGCAAGCATGACATAGAAATAAATAGTAAAAAATTATATCCAGATTACTCAGGCAATAAGAACTCATTATGTTTACTTTAAAAATATATTATTATATATCAAAGTTAACAAGATATTAACTTTCAAGAAAGTTGACAACTCTTCATGTTTGTCAATATACTTAAAAAATCTTGATAGACTCCTCCTTTGACATTATATTAAAATAATTAAGTCAACAAATAATTTTTGAGCCTCAACTATGTGGGAAACAAAAAAAAAAGTAAAATGTAAAAAACAAAAGTAATCAGCTATTCATATTCATTAAAAAATTAGCATTTATTGCATGTTTACAATGTATCAGGCACTATGCTAAGGCAGGTGTATTAAATTACCTAGTCCTCACAACCATGCTGTGGTGTGGGTACTATAATTATTCCCATTTATCTGTGGAGAGACTGAGGCTCTGAGAAGGTAAGCAACTTATGGAAGATCAAAAGATGATTAAATACTGTAAGAGTTTATAGAAATGAAAGTGTTAGAACTTTATGGAGATAGATTTGAATAGGATATTTAAAGACTGATGGAAGTTGGAGAAGAACGAAGAGATGAGAAAACAGAAGCGAGAGAAATTAGAAGGCAGTACTGGAGACATGTACAAAAGTCACCAAAACCATCTGCAAATTTGATTAGCATGTCCCCTCAGCAAACAACTGCAACATTTAGGAAGGTGATTTTGCCAAAAGACCTTGGGTCCAGAGGGATTCAGTTATCATAGAAGTTATAAAAGCATGCAATGCAGGTTAAAATGTGGATAAACACAAATCATTTTAGTTAAGGCAAAACACTACCCCTGTGCAGCTACCTGAGGTCTCACAAAGATCAAGAGATGAATTCATAAGTGCTTCTTGGAACCTCTAGATTCACTCTAGATTTGAGAAGCAGAAAGGAAGTTCCTCTCAACTTTTGGTTCTTTAAGGCCTTAACAGGAAGAGAGAAAAATACCCCCTAATCACCACAAAACTTGTTCATCAAAGACCACGATGATACTTTCATTTTCTTGTGAAAAGGGTGGCAGAGGGTATAGAAGTGCATCTTGCTCTTGCACCTGAAATTTGTACCTTATCATTTGTCTTCAGTGGCCAGAACACTGAACAGATCTAACATTGCAGAGAGTTTTACATGAGTTTTACTGGTTTTCAGAAATCATTTTGGAGTTTCAGACATCGGGCAGCAATCTACAAATGCTCTATATTAAATGATTTCCTCATCATTCTAAGCAAAGTCAGCCAAGATTTAACAACTTCCTTTCCCCTTAAAGTCTTCAAAAGGCCCCCACTATTCCCTACCTCCATGCTTCTTGGGAGATTGGATGGGATGAGCTGCCAGTCTGATTTGAGGCAAGGCATTGTGATGTGACTATCAGTCTGGGACAGGGTCACAATGTGCCATCTTTTTGTGTGTGTGTGTGTGTGTGTGTGTGTGTGTGTGTGTGTGTGTGTTAGAAGTGCCTAGTGGTGGCGTGTGGACTTGTCACTGTGTAGAGCTTTTGATACTTTTAGTGGCTAGAACCCTACTCATGTCATGGATGGACGTGGGATACGGCTGCGCTGAGAAGGGAGAGGAGGGGTGAGCGTCCGGTCGGAAGGCAAGAGAAGCGCGTGGTAACTGTGGATGCTTTTAGAGCAGAGAGTCTTCACGCTGTCGAGCTGGGCACGTGGCAAGTATCGCTGGCTTGTTCGTATCTCACAGAGGCTTCCGTACTTCCCAGGGGCGCCCCCCAAAATGCTTAGATTGGAGGGTATGTCACATGCACGAGGGCTGTCTGGAAAAAATCCAGCCGTCGTCAATATACCGAGGACGGGTACGTGGCTGGGTCCTTTCTGGACAGCCGTGAGCGACATCGTGGGCGCTGTGACAAGCTCCCAGGCGGGCTTGTTGGCCCAGATGCCGGTCCTCTGGCAGGGAGTTGAGAAGATGCAAACGCTGCCACACTGGCTCCACCCGGGGCCCTGAAGCTTTCCCTTCTGGGGCACGCACCCCTGAATCCAGCAACTCCACCCCGCCCTGGCATCCAGCGAGTGGTAAACGGTCTTAATAAAAACACTCTCACAGCACACATTTTTGCAATGTCAAATGAGACACAAGGGCACCGGCCAGTATTGATAAGGGCTCACGGCGTCCCGGGCACCATGCTGACTGACCCTGTAAGTGCTAACTTTTATGGAAAGTTTACTGGCAGCTGCCAGTAACTTGGGGGCTGGTAATAACACCACTTCTGATTATGAAAAATTAAACTTGCCCAAGTAAAGAACTGGTAACATTAAAAATACTGTTGCTTTTTTCTCCTCTGGATACCAACTTTAAGACACGCAATATCATTGTGTATTTGTTTTAGATTACTGAAAGATTTTTCAAATGCATCTTACATTACAAGTTTGAGATACATTATAACTTATGTGGAACATTTCAAGGTGAAAATGTAATTAGAGTGTCCTTAACTGGTGTGTCTCCCCACTCAAAACGGGCTATACAACCTTTCCCTTCTCAGTCAACACAGGCTGAAAACAGACATAATTCACCTCTAAAGGTCCTGAAACATATCCCTTATAGGGAAATGAAAATAAATCATTATATCTGGGAAGATAATCTAGAGATAAACTCCAAAGAAGGGAGGAAATTGACATGTATTTCTCTTAAGCATTCCCGGCTGTGGGGAGGGTCACATTTTCTATCAGTTTAAAACATTCTGATGTTATAAGGCAGAACGGTAGTGGTAAGAGTTGGGGCTTTGGAGTAAGGTTGCCAGGACTCCATTGCTGGCTCTGCCACTTACCAGCGCCATGACCTCGGGAAAGTTCCATTACTGATCTGGGCCTCAGCTCCCCATCTGTGAAATAGGAACAGTGTATCCACTTCATCGTGTTGTTACGTGGGTTAAATGAAATAATTACGCAAAATTATTTAGACCAGGCAAGCCCAACCTGTGGCCCAGGATGGCTTTGAATGCAGTTCAACACAAATTCTTAAAACATTTTTTGCGAACCTTTTTTTTTCAGCTCATCAGCTATCAATAGTGTGAGTGTATTTTTATGTGTGGCCCAAGACAATTCTTCTTCCCATGTGGTCCAGGGAAGCCAAAAGGTTGGACACCATTGATTTAAACCATGCCTTGCATAGAGCACTCAACAAATGTTAATTTTCTCCTCTATTGTGACGTTCAAATCACTGTCACAAGTTATTAGCCTACCTCATAAATTCCCAGACCAGGTTGCTCTCAAATCTTTTATTGTTAGATTCTAATGTCCCTGAAAACATTTCAATCAGAAAATGTTTGTTTCAAAGCAATTCATCAATAGCATTATTACAGAATGCATAATTTTCAGTTTGGGTTTCACCAACAAAATCAACAGTTAATATGGAATGATATCAGATCAAATGTGAATAGACTGTTTCCAGAAGCATTTTACAAGCTGAAGAGTATTGTTGACATTCAAGAAATCTGGATGTTTTCAGTCTCCTAAATACAACCACAGTTGTTTTCATTTTGTGGTCAAATGATTCACCCTTCGGTCACATGAAGCAATTTATCTTATCTGAACTCTAGTCTTTTCCTCTTTCCACATGGCTTTTGGAAGCAATTGGTACAATTAACTCAGATTTCCTCCACCCTCCACATATTCATTATTTACATATTAGTTGAGAATTACTTTTTAATTTCTTTTTAAAAAACAAGACAGAATGTAAAATATTTTGTAACCATTTTAATGAAATGTTGACAGGAATTCTTGGTGCCTTTCTTTGATATTACATAATCAGACTGCATCACTGCTACCAGCCCTCTATTGAATGTTCCTCAGTAACAGGATGGATGAGTTCACAGGAGAGAATTGTCACAAGACCAGGGATAATTCAGGGAGAAAGAACACCCAAAGATCTCAACGTTTAATTCACAGAGAGGAAAAAGCCAGTTATTATCAAAAACTGTGAAAAGTCTGACTTTATTTCTTGCAAGCTGAAAAATTAGCCTACCACAGTTTCTTGGGTGCTGGTAGTAGACATGAAACTCCTGAATCAGAGATGAAAGAAAATGTATTACTCCCAGCAATAGCAGTAGCCAATTACTGGTGACTTTGTGTCAGTTCTTGGAGCCCTGACATAGTAACAGTAAGCTGTGTTATAGGAGAAGTACCATGAACGTAGGCCATGTGAATCTTTTATAATGAGTGTAAGTATGCCTGTGCTTTGCCCTGGAGAGAAGCAATATCTTTATTACACTAGACAGTAAGTACGCTTGCCCTTTGCTCCAGCAGGAAACATTTTCTCTATCTTCCAAGGCCGTTCAATATATAAATATCCTTGAAAATTTAGTCTGGAAGAAAGGGCTATTAGTGTCTTGCTCACAAGATGTGCAGAAATACTAGAGACCCATGGAGAAATGACTCGCAACAGTCATTAATAAATAAACTATCTTGGGATGCTGGGATGGCTCAGCAGGTTGAGAGCTCACCTGGCAGCCCTGGGGTCTGAGGATCGAGTCTTGGCCCCGGCCTGTACAGACCCATACACTGAACCTGGGGTGTGCTTTCTGTGTGGGAGGCCCCCATCCCGGTTCCTGCCATGAGTGGCCCTACATCCACCTGTGTGAAATGAAACTGTTGAAAACTAATGATATACAGCTGTGGAGGCTGCCCTGGGCCCTCCTCCTTCTCTCTCTGTCTCTCTCTGTCAAAACAATGAAATAAATCTTTAAAACAAACAAACAAATTATTCTATGCCACCCCCTTGAGTGCTCAGAATGTATATGCTTGTCTTACACCACTTTTTATTACTTCTAAAAGGATGTCAAAGAATCCACAGGCTACTAAGAATATATAAAAGCAAAAGACTATTCCTCAGTATAAATATATATATATATATGGCTACACTATTACCTGGGCAGGTGCAGTCTTTGTCCTATTATAGATCATAGTAAAGCACTCTATTATGGCTAATGTTTGTAAGAAAAATAGCTACAGAGAACACTTTCCAAGAGGGCTTATTTTGGTAGGCATTCATTAAATGAGTTAATAGGGCCTATCATTTCCTATTCTTTCCAAAGAAAAAACATCTTATGAAGATTCTGTAATCTTTAGAATAATAATTCAGGTCTTCTATTCTAAGAGATTTTATTCTTCTTCAAATGTTAGTAGATGTGGTAAAGGAAATAGTTCCATGATAAAATGAAATTAGACAAATGTTAGTTTCCAAAAAAAAAGTTAAAAAGTATCTTTAATGCAGGACTTCTCAGAGCCCTAAGCATGTTAATATACATTGTAAATCTTCAAGAGGGAATTAGCATTACCCCAAATGAATCTGCCCACACAGACCTATTTCATAGAGTATTCAAAAAGTAGAGTTCTACAGAAAGTCACTTGGAAATGCCTCAGTAGAGAAATGGTACTATCTCACTGGCAATGGATGGTGGAAGATAAAGGTGCTTTGGAAAGATGTTGCCTAAGTAGTCTGTCCTCTAGACAGAGTTCCCAACAATAGCAGCTTTCCTCTTCTTTGATTACATATTGGTGATTATATCCATTACTGACTGAAATCTAGGGAATATAAGTAAGTCTCATTTTAAGATTGATGTGAAAAGTTTTAGCACTGAACAAGTCCTAAGAAACCTATTTTTGGTGACTTCATTTCACATAAGGAAACTAAGGATCCAAATATGTTAAGAGACTTGGTCCAAGTCACAAAATTAGTCAATGGTGGAGCCACACCTGGAATACATATCTCATTAACCTCAGTTTATGGTCTTTTTACTAATATTGATGAAAGTGGCCATTAATCATCACTATCATTGATACTGAGAAGGGAAACCAGGCTTTCTTGTTGTTTTTTCCCAGAAGGGTAGACAACATATGTAAATTTAGGGAATTAATAAATGAGCTTTAAAAAGGCTTATGAAATGTATCCTGGGATGCTGGGATAGCTCAACAGGTTGAGTGCTTGCTTTTCAACCACAAGGTCCAGGGATCCAGTTCCAGCCCCAGCCCGTGCAGACGCATATGCTGAACTGGGGCATGCCTTCCACTTGGAAGGCCCACAGTTCGGTTCCTGCCCTACACGGCCCTACATCCACCTGTGTGGAATAAAATTATATCAAAAAACTAGTGACATACAGACAATGGAAACTGCTCTGGGTTCTCCCTCTTCTCTCTGTCTCTCTGTCTTAAACAATAAAATAAATCTCAAAAACAAACAAAAAAAACCCAAATGTATCTTGTGTCAATATGTGTGGTATCTTTAAGAAGAGAGCATCTGGGTATGATTACAGCATTTTCTAAGTATACAAAGCACTTACTTTTCCAAAGAGAGTCATGTTTATGTGAGTAACAAGAGCATCCAACGTCACTACTCTGATAAGGTTTCATGAGCAATCGATCTTTATGCCAGAGAGAGAGAGAAAGCGAGCAGTTTCTTAATTAAAGGGAAAAAGCAATTTTTTGGTCTGAAATTATGTGCTTTGTCAGGGCTGATGTCACTGAAATTTGAAGCAGGTCATTAACTGGATCTGAGATGGTCTATGGTACATGCTTAATGCATAATGTGATTTAGTATTAAGAGAAGGCTAAAAATTTGAGTCCCTTAGAAGATATATTTTGATTTTTTTTTTAAATAAATAAGCAAGTTCTGAATGCCTCAAGGGTAGTTCATTATCTTTAGAAAAATTCAGTTCAGGGGTATAGCTAATCATTTGTAGATTTAACTAATGAATTAGTATGTGAAAGTTCTTAGATCAGTGGCCATAAGTGCTTAATAGGAGCAAGCCAATTTTCTTTAGTAATGCAGTTATATTTGGATACAAAATATAGTGATATTTGGGTACAAACAAGTCAGTGCTTAAAATGTCAAACTCAGTTTTTACTTTAAACTTATACTACACATCTACCATGTAAAAGTTACTTATTTCTGACTGAACCACAAAAACAATAATTCTAAGAATGAGGCTCTCTGCCTAGTGTATTTCATATTGCCTAAATTCAGAGCTGCAGACACTTTTTTTTTCATTGTTTTTGACAGAGAGAGATAGAGAGAGACAGAGACAGAGAGAGACAGAGAGAAGGGGGAGGGCCCAGAGCAGTCTCCGTAGTTGTACATCATCCAATTTTTTTTGATATACAGTAGTTCCACTCCACAGGTGGGCGTGGGTCTGCACAGGGCAGGAACTGGCCAGGAGCCTCCTTCATGGGAGGCATGGCCCCAAGAGCTGGGGGCCTCCTACAAGGAAGCACACCATGGATGGGAGCTGAACCTGGGGCCTCCCACATGGGAATCTTACCCCTGCAAGAACCAAACTGGGGGCACACCCCAGTCAAGCATATGGGTCCGCACAAGCCAGTGCTTGATCCTCGGACCCCAGAGCTGCAAGATGAGCACTCAACCCGCTGAGCCATCCCGGCTTCCCCACCACAGACACTTTATAATCTTTCACTAAGAAGTTTGCTTTCGGTCATCAAATGCTTTTCCATTAAAGAGTAAGCTGTAAAATCACCTCATGACGGCATGTGTACAATGTGAGTACGATGTTGGGAAAAGCACAAATGAATGCAATTTCAATAATTACTGAAAAAGTGTATCATTAATCTTACCAAATACAAACATACTTGGTGGATTCAATTTAAAAATAAATATAACTTTTCCACATGATTAAGCATGAGAACTCTAAATTTAGATTTGCCTCGTCCGAATCCTAACTCTTCCACTTATTGGTCATATGACCTTTGGCTAGTTACTTGATTATAATATGCCCGTTTTCTCCTTTGTCATTAGGAGAAAATAACACTGCTTACCTAGTAGATAGCTATGGTGATTAATTGAGACAATACACATAAAACTAGTACTTACTTAGCACATGGGATTACCTAGTAAGTACTCACTCATTATTATTTCCAAAGAATATCTCACAAGTTAGTGCGTGTGTGTGTGTTGGGGCATAAAATATAAACAGCTGATTTTAGAAGAATATAACCCAAAGATTCATAGTATTCTATTTTTAGGTACTCTATGATCACCCCCTCCTCTGGCACAACCTCAACTGCCATTTTAGGATCAAGACCACATTTGACCACATTACCTCTTGGGCAACTGTCTGACAGGACAGTTTCTAGGTGAGGTTTAACTCTCTCTGTCCTAGCATTTTTAATGGCACAGAGTCAAGGAGTTCAAAACTGTTGTTAAAGGTGCACTTTATCTTGCAGCTCTTAATTCAGAAAGTGCTATTGGTTGCAACAGTGTGAACAACTGAAACTTAAAACGACAGTGTTTTGTGTTAGCTCAGCATCCTTCCCACAAAGCTCAGAAATGGTCTGGGGAGCAGATGTGCACGGGGAAGGCAGAAAATGCTGGTGGTTTGGGCTTAGAAATTAGATTTTACTTTCACTATTACTAGGTAGGATCAACTGACATAAAATCCAAAACAAAACAAGAATAGCAGGTTATTCTTACAGAACAAGCCCCACATTGAAAGTTCAAAGCTTAAGCAGATACATGTACATAATATTCAATTTTAGTATAAACTTTATGAGCTAAAGGGTCCAGGTTCTAGAGCCTTCCATTTAATACACGTTATGCTGAAAGTGACAATTAGTGCAAGAAACAGAAACACTTTAAAACTCCTTCTCTCAATATTTAATACCATGCTGTCTGCTAGGTGTCAGCAGAGATGAATAAAGACACAGTAGTAAAGCAAAAATGTAAACAGATGAATGGCAGCACACCAAGGTGTACTGAAGTAGAAGTTCAAGAGTAAGTGCTGTGGGAGCACAAGGAAGGGAGAATGCCCTGGAGCCCCCAGAGGCTTCTCAGAGAAGGCAGCCTTTGAAACACGTTTCCAGGAACCATATAGCCCAGCTTGCATCTTCTCGTACCTAACAAACCAGCATAACATAAATACCATTTCCACACAAGCCACTAGAGAGGCTGCAGATATTTTTTTTTTTTTCTAAGTCTCACAAGAACCTTAAAAAGTAGGTATTGATGTTCCACAGACAGACGGGGAATGGGTTCCAAGATTAAGAAGCTCAGTCACATGGTTACTGAGTTTGGGACCCAGGATTTGAGCCTAGATCTGTATCATTCCAAATCACTTACCGTGGCCTTGCGTTGCCCAGAAAGATCTAATTCTGCTCCCTACTTCCAGCTAGTAAGTGGTTAACTTATAACTACAGTATGTGGAGTCTAAGTGTGGGAACTCACTCTGGAAGCCATCTGTTATAGAATGTCAAACTATGGCCTAAAGAATTGGGTATTAAGTGAAAGTTCAAGGTGGTGGCTCTGTGTACACAGTTCACCTAGCCCATAATGCCCTCTCCTTTCTCTAAACTTCAACCACATTTAGTTTGAAATGGTTATTGTAACTCGTATGCATGCAGGTTCCCTCTCCCATGCTCTGTGAATACCCTGAAGTCAGGGAATAAGTCTTATACAGTGATGCCTTGGAATTCGAACTTAATCTGTCCCAGAACCCTGTTCAAGTTCCAAGACGAGTGGGCATTTGGATAAAGTGATGGGCCATACAGTTGATACAGCCCATACAAACAATGTGTTGGCTTTCGGATTCCAAAGCAGCATTCAGATTCCTAGGCAAAATTTGCTTGATTTTTTCATTCGAATTCCAAGTTGTTCGAGTTTTTGGGCGTTCGGATTCCAAGGTATCACTGTACTTCTTTGAAACATTCAAGGTCCAGCATTCACCGAAGTATGCTGATCCTGATTCCCGGTGTGTTACCAAGGTTTTATCGTGGATGTTGATTTGAGTTAGGTTGACTGATGTGAGGTGGCCAGACTTAAGATTTACATGTTATAAAAAAAAAAAAAAATTTTAAAGGTGACCTAAGCACTATAACAGAAGCTTTCAGACTAGTGCCTCTCAGACTTTAGTGTGTATGTGAATCAACTGAGTACATGTAAAACTGTTCCGTTCACCCTATCAGAAAGCAGGCACAGAATAGACAAAAATAATTAAGCAAGTGGAGGGGGAGACTAAGGAGACTCAACTTGTGGAGTTCGTATTCCATTTCCAAACCTTGTTGCTGTTCCCAGACCTTTTGCTCTCAGGGCAATGAAGAGTAGTAAGAGTACATGACGACTACCTTTACCGAATACTTATAAGGTGCTTGGCACTGTTCTTGTTGCTTTAAGCATGTTATTACCTAATTCTCATAGTACCCTATAATATTATAGTTATATTACTGATGATGGGGGGGGGGTACTTCCTTACATTTACATAGGAAGAGTGAGGATTCATTCCTGTTTCACCTGAGCCCAAAGTCTAAGGTTAAATGGTCTCTTGACACTGGGTAGCGAGGGAGCATTTCAGGGATGCCTAGGCTTGAAGTCAGGGTGCCAATGATACAAGGATAGAGGTGCATTCAGAAAGCACCAGA
>PVKE010002662.1:51073-80171 GCA_004027555.1 Craseonycteris thonglongyai
GAGGAGCGGGGGGACAGTTGTGGGGGGAGGTGGGAGTGGGCACTAGATATAAGGTGATGGAAGGGGAGCTGATACTGAGTGATGGGCACATAATACGATGCATGAATGATGTGATGTGGACTTGTACATCTGTAAACTGTCTAATTGTTACCAACCAATGTAACCTCATCAAATTTAACAATAAATTAAAAAAAAAAAACAAAAAAACATGTCACAGAAAAAAAAAAAAAAGAAAGCACCAGAATAAGGCCCTCCACAGGAGGTGTGTGTCCTTAGTACTTGCCTTACTGTTTAAACACATTTAAGAGCTATAGCTACCTCAGATAGTACTTGGTGACTTGCAAGCTACTCAAATTGTTTTAGCAAATTCCTAAAGTGAACCTCTGCCTTTTCCCTAGAAACACTCTAGGAATTTTTCCACCTGCTGTCTAGGAGGAAGGCAACCCCCCTCCCTCTAGATGTTTGTGTTGATCTTCTCAATTAAGGCTGGTATCAGAGTCATCTCCTAAGGCCTAAGAGGTTTCAAGGTTGTCTTCCGGGAAGGAAACCCAACAACAGTACTGGAACTGTAAGAGTGTAGGAGTTTGCCAGATAAGTGGGGGGAAAGCATCTAAAAACCCAAGGCAACAACTTTTGGACAGATTTTCATTTTAGCTTGGAAATAGAAATGGGAAGAAAGGAGGTGTGCTTGCTTTCTTAAGAACAGTGAAAGACGATTAGTTGTCTACATTCATGTACCTGTCTTTTTCTGATTGCCAGGACAGAGCAATCGTTTAATTTTTGATGCTGGTAGGACAGCTGGTATTGACAAGGCATGCCAGAAGACGGTATTACTTAGTAATCTTGTCTGTACTTCCCCCACCCCCACCCTGGGCAGAAGCTTTTCCATATAGATATCTGTCAGCTTTCAAGAAAGCCGTTTGCTTTTTCAGCCTGAAATGGGTAGAGGGGTGTAGAGAAGAAAAGCATGGTTCTGATCAATAAACAAGGGTGACCCCCCCCTCTGCGCGCGCGCACACACACGCGCACACACACACACACGCGCGCGCACACACACGCAACAAGTGGTTCTGACGTGCACCGTCAGCTCCTTTATGCACAGCATGGAATTGTTGGCGGCGCCTTCAATTCCAGCATCCCTGGAGCCTGCTGCTGAGACAGCAGGGAGCCCGGCTGTCCAGTGTCCTGCCCGGGAGGAGATGCAAGTGTCAAAGGGCTGAGGAGCTTCTTGGTCCAGGAAAAGTGACTTTTGCTTTCTTCCATGTCTACCTCCATGAGTTCCAGGACGCTGCCCGCTCTTCTGTTCTTGGTGGAGGGAGACTGGGGTGGGTGGGGGGATAAGGGGCGGGATGATCTCTACCGTGATCGGTCCATCCCAGGGGTTCCCAGCAGGGCTGTTTGTGGCGGTAGCCTCCCACCTGACTTACCCCGGAGCGGCAGAGGCGCCCCGGGTTTGCCGCGCACCGTTAGCGATGGGGGAGGTGTAGACCCAGCCCGTTCCCTGCGCAGAGCCGCCCGGTGGGCGGATCACAGGCCGCAGGGGCCCCGCCGGGAGGCAGTGGGGGGCTTTTTTTCCCCCCCACGTTCGGAAGCCAGTCCCCAGCGGCGGGCGGCAGCCCTCGCCGCCGGCTCCGGGCGCGGGGTGGTCTCGCACGGAGGACGTTCCCGGGCACGGCGGCCTGCGTCACAGCGGGGCTGGGGCCGCGGGGTGGGGGGCGCGGCGGCCCCGGGCCCGGGCGCTGGGCGGCGCTGGCTGCCGCGGGCCCGGCTGCGCGCGGGGCGGGGCTGGGGGCGGCTCCGTCCGCGCCGGGGAGGCGGGGGAGGAGGGCTGCGTCCCGGCCGGAGCCCGCGAGGACTGGGAGGAAGGCGCCGCCGTGGCCGCGGCCGCAGTGCTGGGGGCACCGCAAGCCATGAGCAGCGGCCGGGCGGCCGACCCTGCCGACACGGGCCGCCGCTGAGCGCGGCCGGGAGCCAGCTCGCAGCGCCCAGCACCCGGCGGCAGAGGTAAGGGCGGGGGCCGCGGGGGGATGCGGAGGGGCGGCCCGCCCCGGAGCGCGGGCTCGGTCCGCTAGGTGCGCCGCGGCCGGGACCCGCCCCGCCGCGCTCGCGCCCTGCTTCCCCGGTTCCCCGGCCGGGGAGTGGGCGCCCGCCCCGCCTGTGGTCCCAGGAGCCGCCTGCTGCTGGGGGTCAGGCACCCGCCAGCCCCTGCCCCGGCCCCCAGGCGCACGGGCGCGGGTCCCCAGCCTGGCGCCAAGAGCAGCGCGGCCGCCGCGGGTCCTGCGGTTTGGGGGAGGGGGCGGACGAGAACACGGGCCCCCGCCGGGGCGGTCGCCGTTCTTCACCCCCTTAAAGGTCCCTGTCCCTTCGGGTCAGCGCTTCCCTTACCACCTCCGAGCCCCTGAAGTTGGCACTTTGGGGAGAGAGGACTCTGAAGCGCTCTGTCTAGGCCGGCGAGTGCGGCCAGGACCGCGGCGTGGACCCGAACCCAGGCTCGCTGATCGTTCGCTTTCCACCTGGTTCCCAGCAAGGAGGTGGCTGGGGATGGAGAGAACAACTCAGAAGCCTTAGGATATGCTCTGTAGACGCCAATTCCTTTCCTTGCTGGCTCGGACGGTTCTTCCCTCCCCCACCCCACGCCGTCGGTGTACATCAGATTCCATTTCTTTCAAAACACAGACACCTAGCCCCCGTCCCAGGAGGGAGGGTTTCAGTGTTAGGGCCGAACTTCACTTGGTTTCATATTTGTTGAAAGCATTTTAAATTTCCAGCAAACCAGTTGGCAACCGTTTTCAAGCCCCCATACTCCTTAAAGTAAAAAATAAGAATCAGTCTGTGGGAGTGCTGGCGCTGGGCACGGGGAGGATAGATTGACCCTGTTTAACGCAGCCTTATGGGGGAGGAATAGGTACAGGAAATGGGAGTCCTGTTTTAATCACACACTTCTTACAAACCCTCAGTAATGTAGGAAATAATGCCTTAAGCAACGGTCGTATTTCCTGACAGGTAGGTAGTGGTTTCCTAAGGCATGCATGAGGCCTCTTCATGCACAAGTCATTAAAAATGCCATCCAGCTGAGAGAGGAGGAAGTGGGCCCAACTTTGCAAAATCGCCAGGGTGTATATTCTCTTTATTCTTAATGATTTGTGTAAACCCATAATGAAAGCTGAATTTCGCAAGTTTGCTCAGATTCATAAACCTTGTGTTGGATGTGTGGACATAGATAACAGATTAGATGTATACAACTACAATCTGTGATGTTTGCATTTCTTGTGACTTGTTTAACTAGGGAAGACCAAGGTGGAACCCTGAATTGTTTTACTATGGAGTTGGTGAACTTAAACTCTTTTTCTAAGTTAGGATGTGTGTTTCCTTTTGAGGAAGAGAGAAGCAGCTTTGCAAGTATGGATATTTTTCATGATTCATGTAATAGATATTGGCCACAAATAGGGCTTACTAACCCAACAATCCTATCAGAGATAGCGTGTTTAACGATTTTTTTATTAATAGAGTTATCAAAGCCTTTGTTAATGGTACTTATTTCTTGTATTGACTAAGCACTTTACTTAATGAAATGTGTTTTTAGAAGGGAATACTTTTATTGAAAAAAAATGTATAGGGACTATAAAAGAAAAGAATGAGTAATTTTACACTTATGACATTTATCTTTCAAAAAGAATACAAAATTAGCAATATTTTTAACTTCTAAGGTACCTAGTTTTTACTAAATCGTTATGATTTTTAAAATAGTCTGTAGTATTTTTAAGTTATAGTCACCAATAACATTATACTAAGTCCCAAGTTTAAAAAGAAACGGGATGGAGATGTGTGTGTGTGTGTAGCCAAGCATTGTGTTAATGATTTAAATATGACACATTACTGTACTTTAGCTGCTCTAGGTACTGGACACACATTGTCTCAGAATCTTACAACAAATCCTGAAGGTAGATGATACCATCTACATTTCACAGAAGAAAGAGGCTCAGTGGGTGAAAAAAGTGAAGGGATTAATAAATACAAATTAGTAATTATAAAATAGTCACAGGGATGTAAAGTACAGCATAGAGAATATAGGCAATAATGTTGCAACAATTGTGGATAGTGCCAGGTGGGTACTAGACTGGTCAGGGGAATTATTTTGGAAATTATATACATGTCTAACCACTATGCTATACACCTGAAACTAATAAAATAATATTGAATGTCAACTGTAACTGAAAAGAAAATGAATAACTGCCCTCCAAAAAAAGAAAGAAAAGGGCTCAGATTTTGTGAGCTGCTAAATTAATGCCTGAATGAGGGCAAGCCTTTTTAGCTTTAATAATGTACTTCTTCATTATCCAAAGCTCCCTCTTTTTTTTTTAACATAAATTTAAGTTACTGTTATGACTGTATGAATAAATTGAGGTCAAGAAAGTGAAGTCTCCTATCCAGCCTTTTTCATGTAACTAGTATTTTATATATAATGAATTCAAATTTGAAATCAGGGCCATCTGTTCCATAATCCCCTATTCTTGCCACTCTGTTAAATGACTGATTAAAAGCTTACCGGTAACCTAATGGATGTTTCACTTATGCTCATCACCTCTTCTCATCCACATAATGATGATGGCCTCACCGGCTACATCACACTCCCAAAGAGTCCACCCTGGAGTGCTGACTGTATCTCCAGCCTGGGTCACTCATTGGTTGCATATTGCAACCAACACGGGTGACACTACTGTGGAGGTATCCTTGAATCCACTTAGTTTATCTTAAATACAAATCATTCTTGATTGACATGGGGTAATGGACATGGCCTCAAGGTAGGAAAGCTGGTATCAAATTCTGGATTTACTATACAGTAGGAGGGCCAACTAATTTTCATTATTCAGTTTCTCTGAGCCCCAGTTTCCTCATCCAAGTATGTAATGGGGTTCATAAATCCTACCTGGCTGGATCATTGTTCAGGTTAAATGTGACAGTGCATACAAAGGGCAGCTCCTGTCACCTAGCAGGTACCTAGTCAGTCATTGGGAGGGATTTTACCACCCTTGTATGCGAGCACTGTTGGAAGTTTCTACTCTTTTTCACTTTTTGTGTGTTTCACATGCATATACTGAATAGCTGGTGCTGTCAGTGACTCACTGTTTATATGGCTGTACAAAGATCTAGTCTGGTTTTCAGCATCTTTAGCTTTTGAATCACATCCTATTTTTGTAGTCCTGACTTAGAAACATTTACTCACCTTGTGTCGCTTTTCCTTTGTTCCACTCTGCACATTTTTTAGAACTTTACTAGCCATGTTTCAATTGGTTGGAATTTGTATTTTTTGGCAAAAACACTTTCCTGTTTTCTGCCTCTCCTGATTTCTCAGCCGTGCTTATCACTCAGGAAAGGCACCGTGACAAACCCAGTGTCTCTCCCACCACACACCTTGCCCTTAACCAAGCCTCTACTCGCCGAAATTCTGCATCTCCTTCAAGGCCCAGCCTCAATGCTACATCCTTCCTGAGCTCATGTATTAATACTTTCCATTTTAAATCCTTTGGCCACTCACCTATAATTCAGGCAACATGTACCCCTAATGCTTAAAAAACATTTTTTTAACTCTTTTTAGTTATTTGCCCAAGTAAAATCCAATGAAAAACTGTAAACAAAGATCTTTGAGGACAGATCTTTCTACTTCTTTCTAATTTTTGCTTTGTATAAAGCATAGATGGTTTCTATTTCCTGAATGAAAGAGGAGTCAGACATTCAGAGAGAGATCTTTACAGCAATTAGGAAACACACCCAAATTATTTTTACATAAGTGGTAGTGGCACCTTCCTCTTTATTTTGAGACTTGTTCACCCCAGCCTTCTCCACAAATTTAACTGGCATATTTACTAGAAGGCCATAGTTCTTAAAGCCTTGGCCATTCAGTACCATGTAAGAAAGAGATATTTAATTAATAAATTGCTCCCATGGTGGTATAATACCCTTCTTAGTTTTAGGTATATTGAGCACGTCAACATTGTTTGATTAGTTTGGCATTTTAGATGGGTAACAGTTCGGATGGACTTCTTTAATTAGGAACAAGACTTACCTGAGGAGGAAGAATACCTACCTTAGAGAGAAGGTTGAGATAATAAACAAGGAGGATTTCAAAACTCTTTGGTTGGAAATAGGACTAATTGTGGCACAGTGTGGAGGCTACAACCAGAAGTGACCTTCCTGAGGGAATTAACACAGAGAAAAGACTCAGACTGTCTCACCACAAATATGAAAGGTGGAAAATATAAAAAAGGAGAAATAAAAGAAATGAAGCTTTCTTCTATGAGGGCTGTCTGGAAAAAATCCCGCTATTAATACCTCTATTTTTCATGTTAAATGGCTGGACACTTTTCAGGCAGCCCTCATATGACTGAGGCCTGCTAGATGTTGCTCATTCCTGGACTATAAGAAAGAAACAAGAAATTTCCTAGAAATAGAAAAGAGACTATGGAGACAAGATGGGCAAGAGAAACTAGTATGGTCTTGAACATCTGGTACATTAATATACTCCCATTTGCTCCCAGGGCTGGCAAGAAAGGTAAGAGGGTAATCTCAGAGCTTTGCTTACATAGTTTGGCAGGAATATATTGAAACTTTTCTAAATATTAAAGGTAGAGGAAGACTGAATTCTTCCAATGTCGGGCATGAAACAAAAGAGTAACCAGGGCTGTCTACATAGAACTATCACATACTGTCACATCTTCTCGGAGAGAATTTAGGATCATTTTCTGGTGTTGGATGGGTGTCCTTTTAAAACATGGTTCTATAGTCTATGAAGTATCTAGCTATGAATGGCAGTTGGTAGAGAAATGCTAGTAAGGGTTCAGAAAAGAAAAGGGAGAATTGGAAAAATTCAAAAATAAATTTTAAGTAAAATGTTTTAAAGTCCAGGCAAGTAACTGAAAGTGTTCCAGATGGCTAACATAGTTTGAGTCAAAGAATCCAGACCTGTATGTTCTTTAAAGAACCCTTCTCAGGACTCAGGAGAACCAAAGCTGTTCCCATATTGGAGAAGGGTGGGGAGGCAGAGCAAAGAGGAAAGTTCCTTTGACTCAACCAAAAACTCCTCAAGGGCTTGAAACATTGGAGAGCATATAATGGAGCTCATAGAAAAGTGTTTCTCAACCTCTCGTTCATTATTATACTCCCTCCACAAGCCTGTTTTTAGAAAATTTGTAATACTGTAGATACATTGCCTATCCTGTATGTACTGTGGCTTTTTGGTAGCCTACAAACCGTCATGTAAGGATTTTTCACTCTGCACCCAAGAACCAGTTTTTGACTGAGTCAAGCTTGGCACCCTATTGAGGACACATGATGTAGCATGATTCTATATCATGCTTAAAACTAAAAAGAACCACAAAAGACATGAAGAATAGTCTCGTATATGAGTGTGTGTGTGTGTGTGTTTATGAATGCATAATACTTCAAGTAAATTCTCTGGAATTATATTATTAATTTTTCCTTTATAAAAATAATTCTTGGTAAAGCCAACTGAGATGGCTCAGCAGATTAAGTGCTTGCTTTTCAGCCCTGGGATCAAATCACCGCCCCAGTTGTGTGGACCCATATCCTGAACTGAGATGTGCTTCCCATATGGAAGGCCACCAGTTTGGTTCTTGCCCCCTAGTTTGGCCCCTGGCTCAGGGAGGGTTGTGCCTCTCATGGGGAAGGCCCCCAGCCCAGTTCCTGTCCTGTGCAGCCCTTGCCCACCTGTATGGAAGGAAACCATTTCGAAAACTGATGATATACAACTATGGAGACTGCTCTGGGCCCTCCCCCTTCTCTCTCTCTCTCTCTCTCTCTCTCTCTCTCTCTCTCTCTCTCTATATATATATATATATATATATATATATATATATCAAACAATAAAATAAATCTGTAAAAAATTCTTTATTGGCTCTTAAGTAGAAATACATATATAAAAAGTATAAGGCTTCTAATTTCCCAATTGTGCCTTGATAAAATTATTAAATTCAAAAAGTTATCTACCTGCATTCTTTTTTCCAAGATGGGAAGCCCTCCACAAACTTTAAATGCTCAATGTCCTTTATTTACTTCTCTTATGCTGGGAGGACCCTGATATTAGCCATTCAGTGTTGGCAACTGCTCAATTGCATATAAGTATAAATTGCCCTTATTAGAACATTTGTATTTTAAGCCATTTATTTATAATTATGAAACACTATGTACCCTATTGAAGAGATTTCAGCTCATAACAAGTAGATATTTGCGGAGGGTGGGGCTTCTGACGTCATTTTTAGCTTTTTCATGTTGGGTTCTGTGCTTCAGTTCCCTAGGGTTTCTGATTCTAATCTTGGGAGCTCTAAGGGTAAGAAGCGTCTGGTTTCTTTATACGTTGGCTTCTTTCAGCATTTGAAGCTTGCCCCCTTCCCTGTCAAAAAGATCAATTGATCTTTTCCTCCAGTTTTTACTTTAACAATATTATTATTTTTCCTTTCTTTTACCCTCAAAACTTCAGAAAAGAGGTTCAGCATCTTTTCTTTTTGTTTGATTTTTGGAGCTGCACTGGAACTTCCAAGCATGTAGGCTGTATCTGTTTTATTCACTTCAGAATCCACAGCATGTGCACAGTACTTGAGCACTAGCTACTCAAGAAATAGCTGTGGAATAAATATTAGTGATGTGTTTAACAGTAACAATTCTTACCCATCACTTTGGAGTATATCCATTTCCCTTTCTATTATCTTAAATTCTGGTAATAAAATTTGATCATGTAATCAGAAGCTGTCCCTCTTCATAGAGTCACTAAATATGTCCATGAAAATATTTCTGTATATGATTAGAAATTGGGAGCAAGTATTATATAAAATATGAAGTCAGGACATCAAAATAAACCCTCAGGAAAAATTATCACTAAATAAGCTAAATATATGAAAACTTTGAGTTCTGTGTATCTAAAGAACTTGTCAAATCAGTAAAAAAATGTTTAACCTTTCTCAAATATCTTAGAAAATTATGAAAATTAGAAAGAGGCTCAAATATCCTTTTTCAAATGAGAAAGATAGGTTATAAATTCCATTTCTACAAAAATAGTATAGAAAATTATTTAGCTAATAACACCTTAATTTTTAAAAAATAACTGTGAGAATAGCTTCATTAGGAAAACACTGACAGTCTAATTTGTATTATCTCCCTTGAAATTAACAAAGTCCAGGATAATTTTTTTATCAGCAAAGTTAGTAAATACTACTGTGCACACACAACTTTCTAGTTAATGCACAATTACATGGATCCCTATAACCAGAAAGTAGTTAAAGTTGAGTAGCTAGCAGCTGGTGGTGTGTCTAGAGCTTGAATCTGAGTTGTGTTGAAGCATTTTATCTAAGGATCTGGGTGTCATAATAGAAAACATGTATCTTCTATTCTGTAAGTGGCTCCATGGTGGAGAGAGCAGCACAGTGTTGAAGCAGGGAATGGAAATGGGTTTTGACTAAATGAAACTACCGGTAAGTGAAAGTAAAGAAAGGAAATAGTCAATAGTAAGCAATGGAATTCATTTAACAAAAGTGTAGAGTCATACCTTGAAGAAAAACAAACTAACCATACAAACATGAGATTTGTGTTTGTTATGTTCATTTCTTTATCACTCATATTTAGAACAATAATATGTAGCAAGGGATCAGTAAATATTTGTTGAATGAATAAGTGAATGAAATACAAAATGTAGAAAAATTAACTGATACCATTAAGGCAAAAGTAAAATTATTCCTAAGAAGATGGTGATGGAGAACTAGTAGACTGAATAGACTGTTAGAAAAAAATTAGAGAACGCATTTATGAACACATATTAAAGTTTTATTTCACCCTCACATATAAGAAGAAAGGTTTCTGGTAGTTTAGTTCAAAGATTCATTCTTACTAGGGACAATTTGTAAGAATAATGGATGGTCAGATACCATGTTAGACTAGATAAAAAACATGGGTTCGAGGTCACTAGACTCTTGATTAACAGTTGATAGTTAACTGGATGGCTCCTTATCTGGTTTCCATGGACAAGTCTTACCTCCATTCAACATTGTACAAGAGGCTAGCTGGTGCAATGAGAATGAAAAAAAAAGTAGCATAAATATTGGAAAGGAAGAAGTTAAAAATATTTCTTCTTACAAACTTTGTGAGTAGAAATTAGAATCCACATCTTAAGGACAGTGAAGAAGGCTGACAAGAAAAAAAATGATCCATTTAAAATATGGTGCTGAAGGAGAGCCCAATGAATCACCTGGAAGATGGACAGGTGGGTCCCAGAGCCAATTAAGCCTGAAACTTCACTGGAGACAAAAATGACAAAACTGAAGCTGTCCTACTTAGGGCACATCATGAGAAGGTGGGGTTCTTTGGAAAAAGCTAATCATGCTGGGAAAAACAGAAGGCAGCAGGAAAAGAAGAAAACCATGTATGAGATGGATTGACTAAATAAAAGAAGCCATAGGCAGACATCTCCCAGAACTGAGGGGCTGTTCTGGACATTGTGGACATCACTGATTCATAGGGTCACCAGGAATTGTAAACAACTCAATGACACATAACACACACATCTTAAGGAATCTACGAAACAACAACTAAAAATAAGTGCCACAGTAAGTTTAATTGATGTGCTGCTCTTTAAAATTTATAAACACAATCTTAGAAGTATATTTAGTCAGCCCTTTTACATGAACATTAAGATGATTTGACTTCTCCTGAAAGCGTATCTAATAACAATCACATTCATAACACTTTACCTGTAAACTTTTTTTTTTAACATGACAGCTTTTCCCATAAATGTGATTGCAGTAAATAGAACAACCTACTGTTGACCTAATTAAGTAATTAGGAACAAATAAATTAAACCTAGTTATTTCTAGCATCCCTTTTACTTATGAATGCCACATCCTGTATGATACAAGAGGGAACAGACTTTTAATGCTACCTAGGAGCTGTCTATTGTGTGTCAGATACGTTTTGAGTATCAAAAACTCCTACGTTTTTATTGTTTCAAATTTAGAACATAATGTTAAGGCAGCATTTTAAAGTGTTGTCAGATAAGAATATAGATGCCCAGTGATAAGAGAAGGTCATGTTGGTGGCTGGCTTATTAATGAGTAACAACTAAATCAGAAGGTACATAAGAAATCTCAGAATTTCTCTAGAGGCTAGGAATCTCTTTTGTTAATCTGTGTTTTGCTTTCAGCTATTTATAATTTTGAAATATCAAAAGCAGCAAGAAAGCTATTTACCCCTTCTGAAAGAACACATTTGGGATGGGTGAAGAAAAAAAATTTTTTTTGTCATCAGGGTAGAATATACAGTAGTAAATAATTTGACAGCCTCATGTTGAGAAAAGACCATCTCAAAAATAATTTTTCTTCTCAGTTACCAATTATCTATTCTATTAAAAAGCAATTAATTTTACCTCAATAAGTTTAAAACTATTATACAATAGTATTTTGCCATAATTTATTAATTAATACTTATTCTTAGTATTAGTTCCAGGTCTTAAAATTTCTCAAATTACAATTTACATTGCTACTTAATAATAATATATCACTGTTCATATTAAAAACTAATCAGAGAGATATGACATTTTGTGGTTTCTCCTTACTGCAGCAGTGCCTGAAATTTACAACAGCCATTAAAGAAACAGGCTAGTTATAACTAGTAATAATTCAGTGTTGTTAAACATCTACATAGACTTAAATTTTTAGTGTAAATAATGATTTGACTTCAGAGACAAATATAAGGAATTTAGTAAGTTCCAATTAAATAGGCATCATATCAGAAAACAGATTAATCATGCATGAACTAAAGTATAATACATTTTAACAGCTTTATGGAGATGTAATTTATATCCTATAACATTGATTTGTTTAAAGTATACAATTAAGTGGTTTTTAGTATATTTACAGAATTGTGTGAGCATTACCATAATTTAATTTTGAAACATTTTTATTGCCCTAAAAAGAAACCTGTACCCATTAACTATCACTCCCCACCATATCCTCAACTTCTCCCAACCTCTAGGCAGCCACAAATCTATATTCCATCTCTATAGATTTGCATGCTCTAGACAGTTCATTTAAATGGTATCATAAAGTATGTGGTCTTTTGTGACTGGCTTCTTTCACTTAGCATATATTTGAGGTCCATCCATGTTAGGCATGTATCTATATGCCATTTCTTTCCATTGCCAGATAATATTCCATTGTATGGATACACTGTATTTTTGTTATCCACTCAGTTGGTGGACACTTAGGTTGTTTCCAATTTGGGGCTATGCAGAATTATGCTTCTATGAACATTTATATACAAGTCTTTGTGTGGACATGCTTTCATTTCTCTTGGATATATATATATGAGTGGGACCCCCAAAAGAATGGAATTTATTTATTTAAAAAGTGTGTATTTATTCTTACATGTTTAAACTTTAGTCACCTTCAAAGTACTCTCCATTTGATGCAGTATATCTTTCGAGACTTTTTTTCCTCCACTGCTCAAAATAGTTTTTGAACTCTTCGATTTTGAAGCCTTTTAGTGCTTCTGCCATGTTTTGTTCCATTTCTGCCTCTGCAAAACCTTTTCCTTTTGAGGACTCTTTTCATCCAGGGAAACAAAACAAACAAACAAAAGTCACTTGGAGTGAGGATCTGGTGAATAGGGAAGATAGGATGTGGAGGCCACGCCATTTTTGGTCAAAAACTGCTGAACCCTCAGCATGGTGTGGTCAGGTGCGTTGTCATGCTGCACATCGTTCATGTAAATCACCCATCATTAAATGGGCAAACGAATTGCAAGAGTCTCCAAAAAGAATTCACTGAAGCCGAACGTAGCCTCTCACAATATCAGCTGGTACAGTGATGCAGATGAGTTCCGAGAACACTCATCTAGTTGGAGGAAGCCTGTACTACAAGGGGCCCGCCCTCCAGAAGATAATTCCAGTATTGTTTTGTTTTGTTTTGCATCCCCCATATATTTAGAAGAGGAATAGCTGGGTCATATGCCATCTCTGTGTTTACCAGTTTGATGTAATAAATTTTGCATCATCTCTTAAACTAGTATAAAGTCAGGGGTAAGACATTTAACTGTCTTTTAAATAAAATTTAGCCAAATAGTTTAATTCGCCCAAGCATTCATCATTATCAGGAATATTCATTTGAACATTGAATTTTATATAATTTAACTGTAATTTGCAAAGTACTATTAACACACTGACTCTCTTAGTACTAAAGGTCCTGGTTAAGAAATACAGAAAGGGCTGCTGAAGGCTGACCAGATAGCTATTTGCATATTTTTTTGGTTCCTTAACCTTGGTGACCTCGATACCACCTATTAACTCCAAACTTCCTCTTGTGCATTTTTCCCTCTTTTTGTTGTGGTGCAGTGGGGTGGGGGATAGTTTTCATATTCCCTTATTCTAGATATATGCAAATATGTATTAGCTTCCACCTAAAATATGTGACTTTCATTCATTTGAGGCTTTAGAATCTTCTCAATTTCCCTCTAAAAAGAAGTAAAGGAACTTGAAAGTAAAACAACTTTCATGGTTAACATTCTTTCACTGCTTTTTTTGCCTGGGATGCTGATAGTGGGACTAACTTGATAAATTGTTGATTCTATCTGTTTTGGTCTATTTAGAACTATACTTTTAATTCACTGTCAGACCAAGACTGGGCAGAAATTTCCTTTAACTCTTTCTCTTCACACACTTAATGAAATCACTCGGGGGTGGGGGGGTTTCCCCTCATTTTTATCATTCCAAAGTGAAGCTATTTAAGGAGGTATTCTCCTAGCACACAAACAAGGACAAACTCCTGTGGTCATTTAACCTTCATTCTTAGAGGTGTTCTAAGCAAGTAGGAAGCTGAGTATAAGTCTAGCCGGTGCTCAAAGAACTTACTTTCCACAAAAACAAAACACTATAAATAACCATAGACACAGGCAAATAGAAAAACCTCTGAACCATTTTTTACATATAATTTTAACTATTAGACAAATGCAAATATATATACATATATACAAACTCACTACATGCAAAACACAAACATAAGACTTGTGAATTTTATCGAGGGATAATTTTCAAAACGTTAAACATGACTCAAACAAATGCAGAATGAACATTCAAAGATTTATTCAACAGTGCAGGAGATGGCAGGACATTCAAAAAGCATTCAGGAATTATTTGCTAGGTAATGTCTTTCAGGGCCATAAAAACATAATATTTTGCATTTTCTCTTCTATTGGACAAATATCTACAGGTTTGAAATTTAATCAATAGTAATAGCAAATCAAAGAGAAGTATATTGCCCTACATTATCCTTGAATGGGCCAGGTAAAAGGTTCTTCGTTATTACAACAAAAGGACATTTTGTCCTCCCATTGCCTCATTTCCAAGTTTTAGATACTTTTTCTTTCTTAATAATACATGCTTGCTCATCCTAAACTTTCCTTTTAAGGACATTAGTGGTTCCTTAGTAAAGTAAGGGACATTTATTTAGCCATGGAATATGTCAAATCCAAAACACTGACCATGGAAGTTCTCAAAGTTAAGAAATGAAACAGAGACTTTGGGTTCTGCACTTGAATTTCCTTTCTGAAGGTGTCAAATACAGAACTCTTCCCCCCAATTTTTTTGCCAGTTGCTTGAGAGTTACTGTTGCTTAAGTTCAAGTTATCAGAGTCTGTTTACATTTTTCCAGCATCTACCAATCCCCTTGGGTGCCAGTTAACTGAAAGTCTATATAGTTGATGTATACTAAATGTACAATTGTACATTTAAATCCTGTATAATTTTATTAACCAATGTTAACTTCAATACATTTAATTAAAAAAAAAATTCCTCTCTAACCTCATCTTGGACAGGAGTTCCAACTGCAACCCCAAGTTTAACCAAACTACTCTCCAAACTCTCAACACAGATGGAAAGTCGTCCTAAGCCCAGCAGATGTACAGTCTTTTAGGTCATAGACTTTGACATTCCAGTGCTCAAATAGCCGTAGATCAGCAAAATGTCCAGGACTCAGAAGAGAAACACAAAGGACCTCAGTAACGTAAATGCCATGAGGTTCCTGATCCAAAGACTTCCATCAGCTCTGTTCCTATGGAGTTGAGCAGCCCTCCGTTAGACCTGTCAGAACCATTCCAGCAAGAGCTGGCAAGCTGGGGTCCAGCCGCAGTGGGTCTGCAGCCTGGATTTAGATGGCTCCCTTGCTGAGATTAGTTTTCACGTTGTTGAAGGGCTGTTTAAAAAATTTTTTAATAACATGCAACATAGATGTGTCTTGGAATTCCTAAATATTTACTACCTCTCCTTCTATAGAACAAGTTTACTGATCCCTGCATTAAAAAAAAAGAGAGAGAGATAACTTTGTTGTTAGTATGTATCAAAGTTTTAAAATGAATTTCCTGTAAAAGAAAAGCTAGTAGGCTAGTTCAAAGATTTGCTCTTGGTAGGGTAAGGACATGTTATACGAAAAGAGAACATTTAGAAAAGCATCAGAGTCCACATTAAAAGAAAATAATATTTGGTGAAAGACCACTGAACTCTTGATTGACAGCTGGTCAACTGAGTGCGTGGCAACCCAGAGTTTCTTAATGTCATTAAAGTTCATGAGAATCAATTACTTAAGTGAAAGAAATCAGGAGAACGTTGTAAGTTATGTCATACAAATAGATTTGGGACAACTTTTATAAGGCACTCTGTTAGTGTATTTTAAAAGCATGCACTAGAATGCAGTAGAAGATGAGCAGACTCTAGGGATCCTATGCCACACTAACTCAGACAGTTTAATTTAAGACTACATAAACCAGGCCTGGGCAGACGTTTTCAGGGCAAGGGCTATTTCTAATTTTCTCCAAGCATCGTGGTCCACTAGCTATTTATGTTCACTTGCTCAAGTGCATACAGCTGCCTCTATTATGAAGCGCCGATTCTTGTCTCCAGCGGCTATATGTGTGTGTGTGAAAGTGTGTTTCTTTTACGTTTAGCTGCCTAGTCACTAGGCCCTGGTGTAACGTGGCATCCACTACATCACTTTTTTCTTAATTCAGGTGGTCACCCCAAAATTGCTTAGTGGTCCACTGGTGGACCATGATCAATGTCTTCCTCAGCCCTGACATAAATTAATAGGAAGATGAAAAACTTGGAAGAAAGATAGAAGACCATCACAAAGAGGATCAGAACAGTGAAAAACTGAATCTGTGGAACAAATGAGAAGACATGGGATGTTTCTGCTAAGATGAAGAAGACATGGAGAATTGTAATAATTACTTCCAGGAGTGTGAAGGGATCCCACATGAATATAAAGAGTTATTATATATCTCCTCCGAAAAGAGAAAAGTTTAACCTGCAGCATAAGCGTTTAAAAAGAAAATTTTCTGACATCAAACTATGGGCCTTTCCACAGATTTCCATAGAGTCTGGGTCTTTGGGAGATTTTACAACTAGAATCGAGTTGGGACACTGGTATGGGGTGAGATGGTCTTGCTTGAAGGTTTAGTTAGATAAACCCTTGAGATCAGCCATGTTTTTTTAATTCTGGATGCAAAGCACTACCAGATCTCTGGTCCTTTGGGAAGATTACAAATCGGTCACTGTTCCTGAGGATTAATACAGTGACAGAGGGAGAAGGGCAAACAAATACACATGTGGCAAAGGTAAGGAGGAGAACAGGGGGATATTTTCAAGTATTTAAATATCTACAAAGGGAGACACAAATATGTCTTATAAGGCAAAGACCTGAGGAGTGGAGGGAACCATCCATATCTAAGGGGAGCAGAGGGGACAGAAAATACAAAGGCATGTCCCTGGCGTGATGGAGAAACAGGAAAAAGGCCAGTGTTGGCAGAGGGAACTGAGCGAGGGGGACAGTAGAGGAAGGGGGTGTAGACCCATGATGTATGTTGTCCACCTCTATTCTAAGTGAGATGAGAAGCCATTAGAGGGTTCTGAACCAATGACAGTCAGAAGCCATTAGCCAACTTTTTGGTCTCAGGGCCTTTGCACTCTTAAAAAAATTATTGAAGACCCCAAAGAGCTTTATGTGGGGTACTTTTAGGTACTTTCCATGAATGGTAGATAATATAGGAATGTACAGGAAATGGGATTTTTCAGAATCCAGAAGCTTTTCGGGAGACAAGCCTAGCTAATATTTGCTTGCTTGCTTGCTTGCTTGCTTGCTTGCTTGCTTGCTTGCTTGCTTGCTTGCTTGCTTTCTTCTCTCTTTTTTTCTTATTTCCTTCTGATTTATTGTTTGAGAGAAAGGGTGTGTGTGGAGGGGGGTTGGGGGTGGGGGAGAGAGAGAGAGAGAGAGAGAGAGAGAGAGAGAGAAAAGGTGGGAGACTGCCCAGAGCAGTCTCCATAGTTGCACATCATCGGTTGTGACATGGTTTCATTCCACACAGATAGATATGGGGCTGAGTAGGGTGGGAACTGGACAGGGACCTTCACCACCGTGCCATCTGGCCAGTTACCAGTTACACCACTGTTCAGCATATGGGGTTGCATGGACTGGGCCCAGGAATGGATCCCCAGACCTTGAGATTGCGAGGCAAGTGCTCAACCACTGACCTATCTCTGGATCGTCTAGTTAATATTTTCTTAATTAGATAATGAGATTAATAATTGTCATTTCCAGTCAGGGACTTTCCTAAGTGTATATAATTTAAAGAGGTTGGCATGTTAGATTTCAAACCTAGGTCTTTCTGGCTGTAAAATTTGCATTGTAACCAGCACATTATGTTGAACAAAATGGTGAGTAGAGGTGACTTACTTTTATTTTTATGTTTTAGATTAATGTGGCTGCTTATGACTAAACTTAGAGTTCTGGTAATGCAGATGCTCAATGAGGTAATATGTACATACAAGGTATTACCAGGAGTGCTTTTATTAGTTTTACTGTTGGTATGTACTGGGTTGGACTAAGGAGTTCATATTATCCTAACTGTACAAAACAATTGTCATCACTTCCTAGAGAAGAGAATTTCTACAAATTAACTTTGAACTTTGTATTAAAATGCAATTAGTATCATGGCCACACCCAAAGTCAGAGCTTATCCCATTGTTATGAGTGGTCCACATGGATGTGAGAGTGGGCTCAGTAAGCAGTGGCCATTGTGGTTTAGAAGACAGACATTTCCTATGGTGACAGTCTGTTCCTGCGAATTTTTCTGGAGACCTAGTCTTTAAAAGAAGTGAAATATATATATATATAGACCCAAACAGGGACCATGCACATAGGACCATTAGAATATTTTGCACACAAAACCAAAAGTGTTTCAGGTGAGGCAGTAGGTGTGTTATGAATGTTAAGCAGCGTTTGCCTTTGTAGAGGATGTCAGGATTGGAAGTGTGTGGCTGAAAGCGTCTTTACATGGACTCAAATGTATTCAGATTTTTCTTTCAATTGACATATACCAGGCTTTCCACAAGCCCCCCTGTGCCACATCCAAGTAAGAGCAGAATAGGTCCCTTATGTGAGGAAACCACAGATCTTGAAAACAGTGGTGTTCCTTGATATTCTTTGGCCACACTGCTGTTTGGTTTAACTAATATTTCTGGTGATGGAATTGCTTGAGTCTCAGAATTAGTTTACTTAGAATTTTTATGTTTCTGCCAGGCCTCTTCCTGTTGACATATTCAAACTGAATCAACATTATTTGTGTGACATCATAAGCAGTATAAGTCTAGCATTTAAAAACAGTCTAAGACTCTGATATATTAATTAATCTATTTTGGGTGTGTTTGCTTGGAAACCTGGAATGAAGCCTGTTTTAGAATATATTTGTTTTTAGAATATAATCTGAAAATGAGTTAGAAAATTGTTAACCTCTTTCAACATTTTAAAATAGTCATTCCCCATCTCTCAACATCTCATACTCCATCCAATGAGGGCATTTATTCACTGAAAGAGGGGAAGGTAGCAGAAACACAATAGTTAAAAATAAACAGCTATGTGTTCATTTTTAAAAAGATTATACTTAAGCACCATCACTATTTTTATATTGGAATCTCCTATGAACAAGATGAAAGAAATCCTCATTATTTTTCTAAAATTAAGCAGTTGGTATAAAAATGGAACCTATGTATCATCTTACATCAAGTAATAAAAATTTTATTAAAAATATGAATGTAGAGTGTGCTGAAAATGTTTATTAAAAATATGAATGTATAGTGTGCTTTTTCCAGCAGGAAAATGGACCATCTGTACTCTCCTATAGCTTTTGAATGAAGTAGATTTTACCCATTAAATTCTTTCAAGTTATTCACTGCTTGACCAAGCAACTAAAGAGCTAAGAGATTTAAAGCCAAAGAGTTAGGAGGCACTACCAGAGGGAAAGCAAACAACTTAAAAGAAAACATCTCTGAGAATATATTACTCTGGATAGAATATAAATTTAAAAGAAAGTATCTCTGATATTATAATGTAAGTTAATGGGAAATTTTAAGTAGTATCATTCCCAGTTTTCTGGGATGGACGAAAGTAAGGGTAATACTGTTGTTCTTAATCTAAAATATAACAACTATAAAATAAAAATGTACCCTGCCAGTTCTAATACCCAAAGTGTCTTCTACATGCAGAAGACGTTTTGGAGGGTAAATTGATGCTGTGCATGTGGAGCTCCTTGCCATGCAAAGCCATTACTGCTCAGACAGTTAGGTCAGGGGCTAGGGGTGCCTAACCCCAGCAGTGCAGCCTGGGCCCTTAGAGAACTTGGAGTTGGAGAGGAGAGGCCAGTGGTATATAAATAACCCAGGGGAGTGAAGGAGTGAACAGAGCAGGTAGGGACAGTGTTGATCTTGGAGTGCATATGAAAATACCCAGCCACGGGCTTCCAAAATAGAACACTGCAGTTACAGTCCAAGACCCTTTCAGATGTTATCCAAGTAGCGTGCACTTCCCCGGGGAGGGTGGGTTGCATGGGAGAGCCTGTCTGTCTTGATGTGATCTGGGCAGAGGTGGGTTCTGAGGCACGTATTGTGATTAACCTGACTGTTCTATTTATTAAACCATAACATCATAGGGAATTGAAACCTTTTTAAGTCAGTGAGCTCTACTTTGGTAGGCCCCGATAGAGCTGTGGTTTTTCCTTAAAACTTCATCTGGTGCTTGGGTTGACTTTTTTATCAGAAGAAGAGGAAATCAGATGTTTCTAGGGAAATAGGTCTCACCATCACCTGCATGTTGGAATTGCCTGGGGATTTTTAAAAAGAAACCATAAGGATTCCTACTTAACTGAACCCAAGCGTTCATATGTTTAAAGCTTTCCAGCTGATTCCAATGTGTAGCCAGTGTTGAGAGCCACCATTCTTTCTGCCCTGGGTTTTGTTTCCAAGATGTTCTTAAAAGTTTCAGCAGACTGGATCAGCCCAGATTCTGTCAACAGGTTTTCCAGTTGGCACTTCCTACTTCAATATCATGCCATGTGTTCTCCCTGTGGAAACACATGGCATGTTCTGCTGTCTCAGTAAGAGATGCTGACTCCTGGAGAAATATTGGCCTTGGGCTCTGAGCACAGAAGTGGGCTCTTGCTCCAGCACTGTACTTCCAGAGAGCTAGTGTCACCCTCAGGACACAATTTACTGTCCTATTTTTCATATCTCCGTGACATGACCAACCCACACATTTTGTTCTAGAGCCTTCTGTTCCATCATTTAACAGGGTCTTACACCCTTAATATTTCACCCAGCAGTTTGAAGCCTGTTTTTATATATAAAGTTGAATGGTGTGTCAGTCTGTCCATAATTTCTAAGCTCTTCACTCATCTGTTAGACTTATATATTCCTTTGCTTATCTCAACTGACATAGCATTTCTGTATAAATTATGTTTTTACCACTTGATCCTTTCATTCAACACATATCTATTGAATGGCAAGTATGGGGAGGCACTCTCTTGGACATCAGGCAAAGAGCGTTCACATCAGGCAAAAATTCCTACCTTGCTGGGACTTACATTCAAGTGGGAGGAGACAGAAGGGAAATATATAAGTGACTAAAATATGTAGTATGTTCCAAGGTGGAGAAAAATAAGACAGGGCAGGGGAAAGGGGAGTGCTGGGAGTGGCGGTGGGGTTGTAATACTTTACCAGCTTTGCAGTACTATTCAGGCAAGGGCTGGTGAAGGCTTGGATCAGAGTGGTAGTGAGACAGGTGGTGAAAAGTGGTTGGAATCAGGACGAGTTTCAGCAGGTCCTGAAGAAGGCCAGGGACTGGGCCATACGGATATTAGGAAGCCAAGAATTGCAGCAGGGGTCCTGCAATGCAAAGCCCTGAGACAGGAATGACCCCCAATGTTCAAGAAGCTGTAAGAAGGACCAGTGTGGGGGGTGCTGGGATGGCTCAGTGGGTTGAGCTCTGGCCCTGCAGCCCCCAGGGTCCGAGGATTGAGTCCCAGCCCTGGCCCAGCTCCTGCGTTGGGTGCGCCTCCCACATGGATGGCCCCTTACCTTGAGAGTATGTGCCTCCCATGAGGGAGGTTCCTGCCCTGTGTGGCCCCAAGCCCACCTGTGTGGAATGAAACCATGTTGAAAACTAATGACGTACAACCATGGAGACTGCTCTGGGCCCTCCCACTTTTCTCCCCCCTAACCTCCCCCCCCCCCTTTGTCAAAAGCAATAAAATAAATCTTTAAAGAACAAGAAGAAGAAGAAGAAGAACCAGTGTGGCTGGAGCCCAGAGAGAGTGAAGGAGAGGGTCGTGACACCGGCATTGGGGGTGGGGGAGGTAGATTACTTAGGGCCTTGTGGGATCTTTATGAAGATCCTGGGATTTTTCTGAGTGAGATGGAGAGTTGTTACATGGTTTTGAGCAGAGGAGAAACCCAGTAATTTAATAGAATCATTCTGGCTGCTCAGTTGAGACTAAGCTATATGAGTCAGTGGTGGAAGCAGGGAGACCAGTTATGAGGCTGTTATAATAACCTAGTTGAGAGATGAAGATAGCAAGGACCATGGTAATAGCAATAGAGATGAGTCAGAAGTGGTTAAGATCTGGATATATTTTTGAAGGTAGAATTTGTTGCTCTTAAATGTGTCTAATATACAGTAGACTTTCTGCTAACCAGCACTCAAGCAACTAGCTGCTGAAGTGCCGGTTAAAGGAGAGTCTACTTAAGTTTATCCGACATCTGCCAGTCCCCATGGATGATGCTTAACTGAGAATCTCCTGTATTTCCACCTTCCTCGTAAAAGACAGAGCCTCAGACCTAGTAAGGGAGCTGAGTAATGCTAGTTATAGCAAATGGTTATGGTTAACTTTCTGGCTCCTAAATACCACAAATTCAGTATCATATTGTTGTTTTTTAAGACTGGCAGTATTACTAATTCGTTTCCTTTCTTATTCACCATAACTTCTCATAGTCCTCACTCTCCCATTTTTCTGTGCTTGTGCATTGCTGGTCCTTGGCTATTGAGCTTCTTGACCCAAACCATCAGTGATCACTATTACACTGCTGTTGATTAGGAAACACCTGTCCTTCCCTTCTGTGGTCTTTACCTTATTCTCTGGCAGGTCCCTTGAAGGTGACTGAGGCAGGCAATGGGAGGAAGAGGGAAGAACATGATGCTGCTAATATTATTGTAAAGGAGCCTGAGGTTCAAAATAAATCAGGCTGAGAGTACCTCTTTTTTCCACTCTTCTATCTTCCTTCTTTCAACTCCCTGAACAAGGCAAAGGAAGATTTTCCTTTTCAACCTCCACATAAATCTCTCAGGTAGCCTTTATTCTTTCTTTGCTTCACCTATATCCATAAGCAGAATGTGGGTATCATGAGAAAATGCATAGTGCTGCAAAAGAAATCTGGTGGTTCTCTTCCCCAAAACTAAGTGCACTTAAGTCTAAGTTCTGATATTCATAGAAATATTTATGTTATACATTTTTACAACTGGGAGAATTTCAGAATAAGCATATACTCATTTTTCATTCATTTGTTTAGTATATATTTACTGTGTACTTGGTGTGTGCCAGGTACTGTTCCAGGTACTGGGAGATAGGATCAAAGAAAACAAAGTCCCTTTTCCTTAGGGAACTTACCTTATAATGTGGGAGACGGACAAAAACACAAATAAGCACATGTAGGACATTGATAAAGATAATGCTTTGAGAAAAGTAACTTAGAATGAAACAGGGAGTTCTGGGCTACCGGTGGTGACAAATTAGTATTAATATTTTAAATAGGGTGACCGGTATTGAGGATCCAGAGAATGTGTCTCTGATAATAAGACACAGAAACCTAAAACAGTGAGTCATTCAGTCCCGGATCTGGCAGGAAAATGCTTCTTTCTGCAGGAAATCCTTAGGTAGTTTTCTTCTCTCTTTGTACTTCCTAAGTAACTTCGTCCTGTCCCATGGCTTTAACCACTTCCAGTATATCCTGATGACTCCCCGATTTCTATATCCAGGCTAGATCTTGTTCCTAACTGTAGCCTAATACAGCCAACTCTTTATGGAGCCCCTCCACTTGGATGTCTAACAGACGTCTCAGATTTAACAAGTGTCTAACCAAACTCCCCATCCCCACTCCCTCCTCCAGTCACTCCTCTAACCCGCTCTTTTTGTAGGTTCCCTCTCTCTTCAGTAAATGGCACTTCCTTCCTTCCAGTTTTTCAAGTCAAAAATCATGGTTTCATCTCCCTCTCAAACCCCACCTTCATTTGTCAGGTAGATCGTGAGTTACTTATATTGGAGGAAACCAGAAAAGAAGGACTTTGGGGAGCTGGGGTGAAGAAATGGAGGTAAAATAGAAAGCAGAGCAGTCACAGATGCAAGCATCTTCATATTTGATGATGTGAAGAAAACTAAAGCCAAAGGAACATGAGCCCTGTTACTCAGGTTGATGTGAAATCACATCATAAGTCATTCCCCTGGAAGAGCTGCACCCTCCGAGTGGGAATGTCTGGCTATGTGTTAACTTGAGGAGAAGGTTGGCAGAACTAAGGCTGTAGTCCCATGGTCTGGGCTTAGGTACCCTTGGGAATTTTTTACATAAATTTCACCTAAAGCTTTTTTTTATCCCCTGCCTCTGGAAACATTGTGGGACCTGGGTGGGGAAGGCAGAAATGCAGTCATAAAAAAAGGAGTGAACATTTGAACCATTTCTTGAAGAAAAACTAACCCTCTTTTTGGGCATATCTGCAATGCCACAATGAAGCAAAACATCGGGGAAGGAAGCTTCTAGTAGTTTTCTAGGGGCAAGAGATAGTTGATAGTTAATTGTCTTGACCAAATTAATTTGAACAAGAACAATGAAAAGAAAGTAGGTAGTCATTGTTCTGCTATTTTAATTTGGTATACGGTATGTTTCCCTGTATTCAAATTCACAGTACAGGAGGTTCTTGCTGTTTTGCTTCACTGAGTTCCTGGAAATCATATGCATGTTCCCCTAAAGGAGAGTGGAACAGTGTTGTCAAGTTTGGAGATTGCATTCTCCACCCAAGGGTTTAGCATCAAACAAAAGATGGGCATAATAAGGAGTATGTAACAAAGGCCTCCTGGGGCTCTGGTAAAATTCTATTTTTCTAGCTGTTTGCAAAGATGAATAAGTCCCATACCAGTCATTCCTTAATGGAGAGAAACTCAGTCCTTTCTAACCTTTAAAAAAAAAAAAATCTTTCCTCAGGCTGGACTCCTCTCTCAGTGCCAAATTTTAGGCTAGAGTGTGCAAGTCGCAAATATGCCGCAAATTCAGTCCTCAGTAGCAAACTCCCCAAGTAGTTGTTTTTGCCAATGGGTGAAAAGGCTGAATTTCCCATGATGAGGGTTGTTAGAGACTAAAATAATTTCTCTCATGAAGTAGAATGAACTTAGGCATTGGAATCTGACAGGCCTAAATGGGAAGTTTTGGTATGCCATTCACAGGCCTTGCAACCTTGGAGAAATTATTTAATCTCTCTTTGCAAACTTCCTCTACTGTAGAACCAAGATAATGCCTACTTCATGGGTTTAATTTGGAAATTAAAAATACAAACAGGGAAGGCTGGGATGGCTCAGCAGGTTAAGCGCTCACTTTGAAGGACCGAGGACCGAGGATCGAATCCCGGCTCCGGCCCAGGTGGACCCACATGCTGAACTGGGGTGTGCTTTCCTAATGCAGTGAGGCCCCCAGTTCAGTTTTAAAAAAGAAAAAAAAAAGATTTATTTATAAAAACAAACAAACAATAACATGTTTAATGCTAGCAATTAGTAGCCACAGTGATATTAAATGTTCATTGTTATACCTTTTCTTTCCCATTTAACAAAAATGATTCTCAAAGTTTGTTTCTTCTGTTTAAAGAATTATATTTTATTGTGATACCTCAAGTTAGAACTGAAGGTCACAAGCAACAAGGAGTTCCTCGTAGTAGTAAACTATGTTTCACAATTATCAAATTTGATTGTTAACTTTATTGATAGTAGCTGTCATATGTTGAGTGCTCATTTCCTACGTAGTGCCTCAATTAGTTTTGCCACAATTATCTCTTACAAATTTCACAGCTCTGTGAAGAAAGAGATGCTCCTTCTTTCCATTTTAAAGATGAGGAAACAGGATTTAGTCACCTGCTCATGGTCACCCAGCTCATAGGTGGCAGAGCCAGGATTCACACTGAGGCACGGTGACTTCAGCCCTGTGCCCCGACCACTGTACTACAAGAATAGTACCTTAATACTCTAGTTCTACATTAATAGGAAGGTCTGTTCTTGCCTTAATTACCAGGGACATATCTCACCTCCAGAAAAGTAGAGATTGGGCATGGAAAATGTAACTTATTCTATGTTTGTTTTTTTCTTTTGCCTTTCTTTGTAATGAAACCAGGGCTCTGGAATGGGTGGAAGTTCTATACCATTTGGGAGAAAGATAGTGTGTGGTGGGAATAATACAGAAGCTGAACTTTCAAAATCATGTACATAAGATCACATGTTACTGAAGGAAGTCTCATTTGATCTCAGACCCTTTCTTCCCCCTATTTATTTCTGTGAGTTAAAAGAAAGGTACAGAATATTTATTAGATCAGCTTAGTCCTTATTATTGTGCTTCCACTCCCTTGGATATTTCTTTCTTTAATCCGTTTGTATGTATTTTTTGCCTGTTGCCATGGTAAAGCTCATTCCATGATGTTGGAGACCTTAGTGCTGAAGAAGTTTTTCTTAATGTCAAATCCCACATTTTCACTTCCATGGTTTTATCTTGGTGTTGCTAGGGCAACCCAAATAATTTCATTTTCTCTTTGAAGTTGGTACCTTTAAAGCTGTTATACCTTCATGCTGACTCATTCATGTTCTCATGATTTCTTTCTAGTTTAATGCCTATGGCTACTTTCTTTAAACAGCTATTTTCTGCTTTTCTATAGTTGTAATAGCTGATGTACTATTGATGTAGTGGTTAAGAATTTGAGGGCATTACAAATCCCACGGAGAATTAGAAGAGCCCTGTGGACGTTCTCACAAGAAAAGAATGCCAGTTGAAGACATAATGGATGAATATACAGTGGGGAAGTCATTGTCTTTTTGATAGATGGTGTTAGGGACACTGGGCAATCGTGTGCAAATGAACAAAATGGGCCCACGGTCTTATAGCATACACAAAAATCAGTTCCAAACGGATTAAAGACTTGAATTTAAGACCTGAAACCATAAATCTCCTAGAAGAAAACACAAGGGGTCAGATTCTTGACATCGGTCTTGGCAATGATTTTTTTGATTGATACCAAAGCACAGTCCAATAAAATAAAAATAAACAAATGGGGATACATCAAACTAAAAAGCTTCTGTGCCTCAAAGAGAGCCATCAATAAGATGAAATGACAACATAAAGAATGAGAGAAAATATTTGTAAATCACGTGTAACCATTTTTTAGGTCTCTAAAACTGATTTGTTTAATTTTTAACATGGGTCAGCTGAAAATAGGATCACGAATACAGGATTAAGATTACAGAACAAATAAAAAGAAGCAAATCTCCACAGTTGTTCCATAACCTTTGTCTTTTCCCTTGTCTCTAAGCCGCACAAAAGATCATTCATTCTTAAATCCCATTTTACTTCAGCACTTGCAGAGATCTCTTAGTTTTGAGATGCTCAACTTTTAAAAGTAAGTTTTTCCTTGTTTCATCATACTTTTTCAAGGCTAAGGTTTTAAATAAATTCCTATGACCTTTCTACACATTTTATTTTTAGTCCTTCTGATAATACTTAAATTTCTCAGTTTAATAACATTTAAACTAGTTTTTCTCCTTTCAGGCATCCCCAATCTACCTTTTCATTCCATTAATGAATTTACTGAACAAAACCACTCTGAAACCATCTTTGGGTAACTAGGTGTCATCATGCAAGTTGATATATTACTAGGCTTCAATAGTTTTTTTTCTAGGTCCTTCGCCCGTTTTTAAAGATACATTTGGCAGGGCTCTTGGTATCTTTGAGATAGTTTTCTCAGGAAGACTTCATCTGGCCTCAAGCCATCTTACTAATAACAACTACAAATAAACTATTTCAAAATACCATACATTTGACTACAAAGATGGCAGTGTGTTGGGTCTTATTCTAGATTCGCTGGCGGACTTCAAATTTTCTGCTCTATTTTCTTTTTGCTGACAAAGTATTCAAATGAATAAGTATGAGATCTCACACTTATACTGTTCTGGTAACTTTGTTTTTAGTTAATTATTCATTTGTTTGATGAATATATGTTGAGCACCTATTATGTGCCAAAGACTGTTAGGTTCTGGGAAAATAATGGAAACCAGCTTTAATCCAAGAACCACACAAGTGAAAGGAAAATGGTGCCCATGCCCAGGGCCATCATGGAGGCGCTCAGTGCAGTGAGGGCCCATGGATCGGACCTAGTCAGGGTGTCACATCCTGAGCAAGTGGCGCCAGAGCCTGAGCTCTGCAGGGTGCATGCCAGTGAGCAAAGCAAAGGAGGATCAGAAGAGCATTCTAGTTACAGGATTAGCACCGCAAAGCTCTGCTGCAATTGCTCATTGCTGGTCTCTCCTTTGTAGGGACTTGGAGAGCCAAAATGATTACTTGACCTTTGTAACCTTGTATCACCTAATGCCAGTTTCCTTTGGGCACAGGGAGATAGTTTTTTGGTGTTCCTGTTTTTTATTTTTTTAATCACATGTCGTTAGAAAAAGGTGTCTTTTTATGACTGATTTGTGTTTTCCAAACATTTCTTTTATTTAGATTTTTGTCACAGTCTAGGTCTGAAAGGCCAGTAGCCTTTCACCGTTTTTGACCTAGAGCCTTCCTATAAAGAATCCTTTTATGTCTTCCCTCAAGCTTCTAGAATCTAGACTCTGAGGGGATAGGAGTATCAAATATCATCACATTAGAATTTATTTAGCTTTGCTGTGAGAAATAAGGGAAGAGGGAACTCATATAATGTCTGACTTGAAAAAGATGGCCATTGAATCAATATAAGTATGATATATTTAGAGCTGAACCCAACAAATATTTTTCTTGTAGGCATAAAGACTTGCATTAAATATTTATTGGCTGGATGGACAAAAACCAGATATTCTAATTTTCAGGTGCATTCACATCAGTTTTGATATTCTGACAATAGAAGTCTTGTAGTTGTCGATTTCCTTCTGCAGCGCTGGTTTTGTCGCACTTCTTTCCATCATGGATTTTATTGAGCACATCCAACAGGAAAGACAATCCAAGGAACCTTCTTGAAAGGCGCCAAAGAAAATCATTCACCAGTTAGTTTTGCTGTTTGAGAACCTTTCCATGGTCCCTGATCATAAAAGGGAATTTTTAAATGGGCAGATTCCTATAAAAATTAATTTAGTAAAATGATCACACTCTAAATCTGTTGTCTTTTAATCTCTCACTTTAAATACCAGTCTCTTGTTTCCTGAGCCATGTAACCTTGTTTCCTAGTTTTATTTAACACAGCTGAAAATTTTAAATTTTACCCCATTAAAAATAAAAAGCTTAGTGGGAAAGTTTTGATAAGTTGCTTTAGCTTCCCTGTCACACTTTTGATTGACTCTGTTGTTTTTTTTTTGTTTTTTTTTTTAATTTATTGTTAAATTTGATGAGGTTACATTGGTTGGTAACAATTAGACAGTTTACAGATGTACAAGTCCACCTCACATCATTCATGCATCG